>JAHRHZ010000283.1:30125407-30166895 GCA_024137785.1 Ginglymostoma cirratum | reverse complement strand
CCTACCCCCCTACCTACACTCACCTTTACTGGCTCCATCCCCGCCTCTTCGACTTGTCTGCCTCCTCTCCACCTATCCTCTCCTCTATCCATCCTCTATCTGCCTCCCCCTCTCTCCCTATTTATTTCAGAACCCTCTTCCCCTCCCCCATTTCTGATGAAGGGTTTAGGCCCGAAACATCAAGTTTTCCTGCTCCTATGATGCTGCTTGACCTGCTGTGTTCATCCAGCCCCATGCTTGTCATCTCGGATTCTCCAGCATCTGCAGTACCTTTTATCTCTATTAAGTTATCCACTTCTGATAGGAAAATCAGAAATACAGTGTATTTCTTAAATGGTGAGCAACTGGGGGCTGTTGATGATCAAAGGGACCTGTGTGTTCTTATTCAGAAATAAAGTTAAAATGCAGGGTTAGCAAGCAATTCAGAAGGCAAAAGGTATATTGGTCTAAACTGCAAGAGAACTTGAGAACAGGAGTAAAAACATTTTTTCTCCAATTGTACACAGCCTTGGTGAGACCACACCTGATGCATTGTGTAGAGGTAATACTTGCAGCTAAGGTTCAACAGACTGATCCTCGCCACAGTGACATTGTCGTATGAGGAGAGAAGAAACTTGGCCTTTATTCAAATAATAAGAGTTAATCTCTTTGAAACACCCAAATTTCTTACAGGGTCAATAGGACATATGCAGGAAGTTTATTTCCTCTGGCTAGGGGGTTCTAGACGCAGGCGACAAAGTCTCAGAATGTGGATGCAACAAGTAGATTAATTGTTATCACAATGTGACGGGAAAAGTGTTTAACAGAAAGCTGCAGATGGTTACAAAATGCGAGTGATGCGTATGAGGTCATCTCAAATGCATTGAAAAGACAAAATGCATGTGGAATGGCCCATGAATGGAGGGATAAGTTGTAATTTGAATGAGAAAATTAGCTGGAAAAGTGGGAAGTCAGCAAAGATCCTAAATTCCTTAAGTCAATGTCAATGGTCCATGGTTGCAGTTGATGTAGGAGAAAAATGATCTTGTTCCTGATGTATACATTCGCTCATGAATATGAAGAACACACTGAAGAACTATCTTGGTATTTCAAGGTACTATTTTCCTTTCCATAGTTTAAAGGCTCCAAAGGTTGGGGTTTTTTTTAGGGTTTTAATGTCATTGTGATGTAAAAACTAAACAAAGTGAGAATACTTTCATACAAAATTTGATTGAAATAAATATTTATGGAACAATGGGACAAATTCTACTAGTTTTTACAACCTATTTAGTATTATTTTAGACTGAACTGGAGGGGATTGGAAAAAGGTTGATTGAAGATTACATATGAAATATTTACCAACAAAATTGTGAACAAAACCTTGGAAATCCACATTGAATCCAACTGTGAAGTTTCACAATACTTTTCAAGTTCAATTATTTTTTCAACATTTATTGGAATAATAAACTGTCATTTTTTCCTACTCTCCACTGAAAACTTCCCAAAATTGCTTTGTAATCTTTGAAATACTAAATTATTAGCTGGTTTGAAACATTTATACTCTAATTGTCTTGAGCACATTACTTACGCAACTTCTACTAACAAACTGTAATGACGAATGTAAATACTAATACCACACCACATTTTGTTTATTCTCTAAGGTACTGAACTCACAGTTGAATAATCTAAAACATGCGAAAAATAACGGGTTATTTTACATCACCTAGAAAATGCCTCAGAATTAACTCTAGTGAAATATGTATTTTTTGGACTAACTCAATGTACAGATGTTGGTCGTATGTACAAACATGCTAAGCAGGAGGAGGAAAATAAGTTGATTGCCAGTAATTTCACACAACAGATGCCACAATGATGTAAATTAAATGCATTCTTATGTAAAGTTTTTGTTTAAAGCGGCGATATTAAATAGTCTAGAGGTTTGGGAATACTCACCAGAGAGTATTCTCTTTCTCTCTCGCAATCTTGGGGAGGTCGCCGCTGGTTCACCGGTTTCTGAGCCTCCGGGTGCAATAGTTTAAATTGGCCCAGCACCAACACACGGGGAGAAGAGGGAAGAGACGGTGTCGGGTGTGGGCAGGGGAGAGGACAGGGAGGAGTGAAGAAAGGAGGGGAGGGAGAAAGCGGAGGAGAGAGGGGGAAAAGAGGGGAGACGGAAGGAGAGCAGAGGGGGAAGGAGGGAACGAGGGAGGGCACCTGGAAAAAAGATGTGGAAGAAAAAAGGGCGAGGAAGGTGGGAGCTGAGAGTGGAAGTGGGTGATGAGGATGGAGGGAGAATTGTGGGGTGTTGGGAGGCTTGCGAGAGATTAGTTGGGAACGGAAGGGTGAAGATGAGAAGGGGTAATTCTGGAGTTGTTCGGGTGTAATGGAGAAATTGGAGAGAGGTAAGGGCGAAGAGGTAACTTGGGAAAGTGGAAAGAGAGAGAGATGGTATAGACTGAGATAGGAGGCGGTGGAGAGGGGAGGAAGTGAGGAGAGAACACAGAGAACCAGGGGAGGAGGTGGGGGAGAGGGAGTGAGAGAAGGAAGTGGAGTGGCTGAGAAAACAAAAGGGAATAGGTGTGGGTTAGAAGAGGAGGGGTGAGGGGTGTGAGTGAGAGGAGGAGTGATTGGGGAGTGGGCTGGAGGAGAGGAAGGGGAATGGGTAGGAGGGAGAAGGAAAAATAAATCAGTTGGAAGGTTGGAGATGGGGGGGTGGACGGGCTGGTGGAGACAGAAGAATATAAAGGGGAGTGGGGAGAGCAGGAGATTGGGGGATGGGAGTGGGTTGGAGTTGGAGGGAAAGAAGGATTTGGGAGGGGTGTGGATTAGGAAGAGGATAAAGGAAATGAGAGTTGGAGTGGAGGGTGTGGTACAGAAGTTGCTGGGAGAAGAGGGGAGTGCAGAAAAGGAAAAGGGAAATAGGAGTAGGTTAGAATGGGATGAATTAGGAGGGGGCAAGGGGAGTAGGTGTGAGGGAGTGAGTGTGAGGTGGGAGAGGAGGATAATGAAGGGGAGTGGGTGGGAGGCAGAACAGAAAGGAAAGGATAATGGGAAGCTAAGTGTTGGAACTAACTGGGGACGGTGGGAGTGTGACAACCTGGGAGAGAGGGGACAGAATGGAAAGGGAAGGTTTTGGGAAAGAAGAGGATGGAGACAGAGGAAGGGATTGAGAACACAGAAACGGGGGAAAGGGCAACGGCAAAATTCAGGGTGGAGCAAGGGAGATATGAGGAGAGGAAGTGACCCACTGCATGCGTGGGAAGGCCTTTTATTACAGGAGTAATGTAAGGTGTGGGGTGATACGGACTGCTTCATTGAGCAAGACAGAAAGAGGGAAAGAAACACACTTTCTCTATTAATTAACCGTTGAGGTGAATAATAACTAATACTGCCTGCATAACTACATTACTATGTTTAACTCCAATTAAGCATTAAATCCGTAAAATTTTCAATCCTTGCTAGTTTTACTGAGCTCAATATTACCATAATTTAAAAGTATAAGCCGTCATCAAATTAGACTATGCCATTCGGCCGAAAGAATCTCTTTTTGAGTACTTAAAAGTGTTGCAGTTCGATTACTAGCTTTGGAATGCGCATCAAAGTAAAAGTATGAATATCACTTAGAACTGAGCCTGGAGGCCATGAAACTAGCCCGCCTCGAGTACAATATTTTCTGTCCAAGCAGTCTATTGAACCTGGACTCTTCTTCAGAAATGTGGAGGGGGAAGGGAGCTCAGAAATAAAAAGAGAGAGAAGGGGTGAGGCTGGGGAAGGTCGGTGGGATGTTGATAGGTGAGTACAGGTAGGGAGTAGTGGGGATTGGTCAGTGGGATGGGTGGGGCAGATAAGTGGGAGAGAAGATGGACAGGTTGTGTCAAGCCAAGGAGGCGGGGATGAGAGGGAGAGTTGGTCATGGGATGAGGCCGGCGTGGGGAGATTTTATCCGCCCCATCCGTCCCACCGAACAATTCCCAACACTCCCCACCTGCACCATCCCAGCTACCTTCTCCAGCCCCAGCTTCACCCCTCCTCTGTCTATTTCTTTCCCAGCTCCCTTCCCCCTCCCCCAGTTCTGAAGAAAGGTCCCCATCCGATACGTCAACTTTCCTGTTTCTCTGATTCTGCTTGTCCTGCTGTGTTCCTCCAGCTCCACACTGTGTTATCCCTGGCTCCACACTGTATTATCTCTGGCTCCAGCGAGTACTTGCTATCTCTGAGTCTATTGGACCTATCTGATTATCGTATTGGTGTTACTGGGAGATTGCTGTTTAAAATTGGCTGCCGCTTCTGCTACATTATAACGTTGCCTACACTTCGGAAGTAAATCGGCTGTAAATGCTTTGCAGCATCATGTGGTTGTAGGAAGTATTACATAAATGCAAACCTTTTTCTTCAGAACTATACAAAAGTAGATTTATCTATGAGAAGTGAGTGGGCTCTTATAACACTAAAAGAATAACCACCGGGATAGCGTATGTATCAGGAGCTGTTGTCAATGTGTTGTCAATTGATGCAGTTGTTGATCTGTCTTGAGTCAGCTGACCAGGGGGTTGCAAATTTAACAAAGTCCAGTATTTATGACTACAGCTATACAGCCAGTTCTGCAATTGAAAATGATAAATTCACTGCAGGCATAGATAAGAAAATGGCAATGCAATATATGAGGCTAAACAATGAACTAGCTAAGAACTTTTAAGCATGCCTTGACAGCGTGGTGTACATTGTAACTGAAACCAAAGTCAAAAGAAGTGGTTTCCGATTTTCTGCGTTTTCCTACATTTGAGACTACCTCCTGACTCAAATGAGATCTGTCCATAACTGTGTTGCATCAGTGTGAAAGTACTCACATAATGGCATTTAATAACAATTGTTAAATATTGGCAGCACAAATACCATCATTCAATTTTTAAAAAAGAATCACCAAGTTTGCTCATACAGTGGCCAGAATTCCAATGGTTTTGCACATCAGAACAGGGGTTCTTCCAATCATTGACATAAAAACCATGGAAAATGCATGACGAGATAAACATGTAATAAGCTTAAACATTCATTAATAATAATGAAAACCATATCACAATACACTACACATAAAATGGCATATATTTAGATATATAGTATTCCTAGCAGGGCTCCACACTTGCTTAAGGCCTTTGGGCACAGGTCCAATGTGCCAGCGCTGTTTTTCAATGTCCTCAGACTAATTGAATTCTATTATTAATTTTTCTAGTTTTTGATATTTTCAACTTACGTAATACTTGTTTCTGAGTCAACAGTACAATCAGTCTTTGTACTTTTAAAAATCCTTTGCAATATCGTCTGTCCATATTGTTTCCCCTAAATTTGTGTAGTTACCAATTTCCAGTATCAGTCCAGGGGCTGGAATACAGACAGGATAATAATTGTGAAGGTGGGACAACTCAACATATAAGAGTTGGAGTTGGTATGGAATGAAGAGGGCTTAGGGTACTGTGGGAGGGGGAATCATTGTCAGTCACCACCACCCTGGCTTCAATGGGGGTGAAGTACATTTTGACGTTTGGCAAAACTAAGTCATAGGCCTGGAACTAGGTGGAGAGAAAAAGAGTTAAATAAAAGAGTTAGAGATAACACAGTGTGGAGCTGGAGGAGCACAGCAGGTCAGGCAGCATCAGAGGAGCAGGAAGGCTGACGTTTTGGGTTGGGCCCCTTCTTCAGAAATGATGGGAATTTGTGGAGCACAAGCCTGATGGGGTTAACAGGATGGCAAGGGAGAAAGGAACATAATACTTTGCGGGTCATCTAGATTTACAGCTTGATCCTGCAACTCACTCCATGCAGTGTTATCTATTTCAACTTCCATCCCCATCCAAATTGCATGTGTGCAATTGAAAATGGATGCCACCATGCAGGGAGTGGGCAGAATAAGCAGTCTACTTCCAAGTAAGGCCCTTTACAGGCAATTGCCTTAAACAGACATACAAGTTCATGAAGTAGGAAGAGAAATAGATCATTTCCCATCAGACGCCTGTAGGTCTTACCTTGTCACATCCTACCATGGCTCCTCTCCTGTCTGGTCTAAGCAGGTGCCTGATCTCCGGCCGCTGTCTGTGTGAAGCAACTTTTCCCTGACCAGTGATGGAGAAGTAGCAGTGATGAGCTTACTAGAATGTGTTCCCAACTCTAATCTAGCAGAATTACTCACTAAGGTGTCAGTATGTGAGCTGATTCAACCAATTGCAGGCCATTTTCTCCTGTAACGAGGCAAAGGGAGAGATTGATTGAAATGAAAGTGGTTTGCACAGCTGTTAGTGTTGTTGCAAGTAAGTAAAGGTAGTGAGATGTCTGGAGTGTGTGAGTAAGAAGTGCAAAGGGCTGGATGGTTAGTAAATGTGGAGTGGGGGGTGGCGGTGCTGATGGAGTTAGTAAGAATATGTGAGGAAAGATGCTGCATGAAATAATGAAAATCATAGACCACAAGCCTTGGTTGGAAGGGCGTGCAATAGCAGAGCTTCAGTGAGTGGAGAGATGGTGACACTTAGCTTTGCACTGTTGCGCATTCCTGTGGACCATTGGAGACCCAATTGATCTGGGTGGCAACTTCAGAACAGGCTGACAGAGCCTTTTGCTGTGGTCTCCTCTCATGGGCCTAAGGAAAGAGGACAGGACTCCTATGCACCAACCCATCCAGCAGGACCTGCAAGTTCCTATTAGCGTATTAGGGTGCCAACACATCTCTGTAGGCCATCTCCAGGGCAATTCTTCCCACAATACAACTGTGAAAGATTATTTCTGATTTGTAGCAATTGTCTATGTGCACAGCTGGAATTTAAATATGACTGTGGCAGTGGGAAACCCACAAAATCCTGGCAAAAATGAAGACTTCCACCACTGGTATGCACACAGTAGTGACAAAGCACAGACGTCATTTATACCTAATGAGGTGAGCAGTGTAAAATACACAATTTTACAGCTGATGTCTGGAAAAGTTCTGCCAAGAGTCTTTACACTTCAGACTTTACATGTGTAATCAGGCAATGATATAGACTGCAGAACTGACTGAGCACTGCTTGGTAGAAGTGTTCTGTCCCAGTTCAGTTCTTAAATTATGGTTATGCCCAATTATTTCAGATGGATAGTAAAGACATCATGTCATTTCTTGAAAGGATGGCATAAAATCTTCCTGATCTCTTGGTCAACAATCATCCCTCAAACATCATCACCAATAATAGATTAACTAATGGCTAATCTTGCTCCTGATTGTGAGATTTTGTTGTGTTATGTGACAGATAGTCCCAGGTTTTCCAGGACCATCCCTTAATTTTGGAATTTTCTCCACTTCCCAGATCAGGCTTTCCTGTGATATATTCTGTCTCAGATTTCTTTTTCTGTACATGTCTTGTGCTCAGGGCTGGTCCACATGCTTCTGAAAGGGATCCAAACATTAGAATCAGTTTGCACACAATCCCCTCCTCCCCCACCCTGCACTCTGTTTAGACATTTAGACGTTTAAGTAGGCGTGTATCATGTGATGTATTTTCTAAGCAGAAGTAGGTTGCACCGATGGTACTGTATCAGTAGCAACTCCCCACCTGTTTGAAGACCTAATGTGATTCTTTCCCCTAATCTGAAGACAGCAACCCCAACACCCCTACCCCATCTCAATGCTTCACCAGCAATTCCACCACCCCACCTAACATCTCCTCCAAAAACCAGTCTCTGCCGGCTACTCCTACTAATCTCATGACCTTGCCAGGGACCCTTACCCGATTCCCCCAACTAGAGTCATGACTCTGTCAGGAGCTACACCCTCCCCTCACTACCTCATGCTGGGCCAGCACCTCACACAGTTTCCTATGTTACTTTTTTTGCAACCACCTTTGGTCAGCCTTCACATCATGTACAAGCTGTTTGCCATGTTTTACTGGAAAGAAAAGAAATGCCAACATTGGAAAACTAAAAAATTTGCTTTGACAAATTATAAAAAGGTAAAGTGGCCAAAGGGCTACCAGACTGTCAGGTTGCTTCCTTATTAGAGACAGATGACTGGTGGTATTTCAACCAAAGGGTCACCAGGCCTCAGACGAGGGGCAAGATTGAGAAGGAAAGTCTTTCATGGCAATCACAGCTGGTGTGGGAATTGAATCCATGATGTTGGCATCACTGCATCAACTGAACTAACAAAACCACCTGACATATATGAACCACCTAAGAAAACAAAATTGCTCCAAAATACAAGTTCTTTCTTTCGATTGGTTGACTACAGTTATTCCTCTATCTTTACAAAGTGATTCTAGTTTACAGCAATGCAAATCTAAAAGAATGAAATCTAGTTCTTAATATGTTTTCAGAATGTAATTCTAAATTTCCCTTTCTAAGCCCATGTCACATCTTTGTCTGGCATTACATGGAGCACAATTCAATATAGGTTTCAGGCTAGGTTTACAAATACCCATTAGACCGTTTGTCTTAGCTATAACCTTCAGTCGATCCTTTTAATAGAATGCTTTGAGGCGAGATGCACTTTCAGCTATTTCCAATGCAGCAAAAACAGCCAGCGATGCAATGGCTCAGCGCCCTTCCAGTGGGCAGTATTGTTCAGGTGTAGTTGCTCTAGATGCTCTTTTTGCAGTGCAAAACGGAGAATGGCTGCACGATATAATGAGCAATGTCGAAATGCTTGGCAGACTGTTTTTGCAATATATTGAAACAAAATCCAGGCAGAAAATCGTGTTCAATTATAATCAGTCACATCTAAACAAATAATTTACCTAAAATACCCTTAAAAACATAAACATTGAATAATTTCCAAACAACAGGAACGTACACGACGATTTACAATTAACATAATACTGTCAAGACGTGGATTTTTAAAAGAAATATTTACGTTCGACGAAAAGAACATATGGAAGGACTTAAAATGTGTTTGAAATGCTTTGCAGTGAGCGATAAATGTCTACGTTGGTTGTACTGCCGATTTCAAATCAAAAACACCAGGCAAAACATCGCGAATTCATCAGCTTTTAAAAATATTTTTCATATTTTATCAATATGTGGCTTTCTAAAATAAGTAGAATGAGGGCAGAACTCCTTGCATATGTTTATTAGTATAACCGTTTTCTCAAATATCACGTTTAGATGTTTAAGTAGGCGTGTATCATGTAATGTATTTTCTAAGCAGAAGTAGGTTGCACCGATGGTACTGTATCTAAGTGAGAGCTAGTTATCGAGAAACTTTACGTATTAACGTGGATCTTAGTTCGAACTTCTTCGAAAGTCAATATCTTTCATTCAAAAATCAATATCAAAATCATCTTTGCATGAACTTCAAATACATCCTGCAGAAAATTGTATTGTCATCTTCCAATGATTTGTCCGCATTTGTTATGTTCTGAATAAATTCAAAGATAATGTCAATACGGTTAGCAACTCGGATTCCATTCAAATCCGTATTTATACTGTAATAAGAAAATGCTGCGACCAAGCCCCACAAAGTAACCATCGTCATCATGTTTAGTCTGATATATTACGAACGAATATTCAACTACTGCTTGTTTCAAGCTTGTTTCTCATTTTCAGTTAATCATGTTAATTTGTAACAGGTAAATCGAAAGAGTTTGCTCAATTATTTTAAATATTGTTAATCTGATTTTACTTTGAGAAGTTTTTTTTTAAAAAAATACCTATTGAGCAACATCATATACAATGGGAGCTGGAAAAACTTTGTTTTACTAGGCTGGAATGAATGCAATGAATTTCTAAGGGTTTCAAAATAGAACCGCAGTCTCATCACGTGGTACCTATATTTTAATTCACATAATATTGCAGAACATGCCAGTTGATGGCTCTTATTAACTGTAACTTCACCGTTTTCATTATTATTATCGAAGAGAATATTTGACCAAATTTATCTACAGTCAATAAATGAGTTGAACTCTCACACAAAGTGCAATTATCAATGACAACTGATTATGAGATGGACAGTTGTCACAACTTCCCTCAGAGTGAAATTCACCGTTTTACGTTATCTTTATTCTTCTTTATTCTTTATTCCAACAATGAATACTTTCAAGAGTGAGTTTCAATCATGGATGCCAGTTACTGCCTCGTACTCGAGCAGTATTCATACAATTCCTATCCTTGTAACTATTAGCAACACTGTTATCATACTGTGATGTTATAATTTGAAAGGTACTATGCTGAATGTTGTATATCATTGACTAGAGTGCCGGATCATTTTAGTCAGAGGACGTCAAAAATTATTACGATGTATGCTGATAATCTGAAATCGTTGTTTCTTTTCCCCTACCTGCCAGCTGTAATCAGGAGGTGGCGCCAGATCCCAACAGGGTTTCTTTCAACTGAAACGCCGGGTTGGAAACAAGCCAACTCTGCGGTTTTAGGAGAAAATTGACGGTAGAGACGATTTTCAATGAAAGAATGGCACAGCTTATATTCAAAAATCGCATGTTCAGTACAGATACAGCAAAAAAAAACCCCGAAAAGACACGCACTAATGATAGCAGCAGTTTGCCAAAATTGTGTTTTAGTCACAATTAGGAAAATAATTGCAACGATATATTAATTTTGAAATGATTTAAATACAGGTTATATTCGGAAGCTTTATAAAAGATAAAATGTTTATACAATGTAATTTTAAGACTATATATTGCCGTGTAATGGCAGGTGTGGTGCTTGGCTTGCCGAACAGCAGAATGCTGGCATATTCTGAAAACGCTGTTGGAAATTAGTTCTTACCAAGTCCGTCACTCCTGTAATTTACCTTATAGTTAGTTTCATGCATCCTACTAAAGAAATGAATAATCAGACTAGAAATAAATAGTAATGCAAATATTTAAGGTGGTGTATTAAAAGTAGTCCTTTAGTATCGGAGTATCATTCACCAAATTCTGGCCTGTACCTCCGAATATTTTACGAAATTGCAAATTATTCAGGAAATTCTTTGTTGCGGCACTTAAATGGCGCAGAATAATCTCCGTTGAGAAACATTATTCCAGAAACAAACTGTTATGTAATACAAGGATAATTTTGAATAAACCGGTTTGGGTGTTGAGTGTTTATTTGTGTGGTGACCCTGATCCATGTTATACAATGTCATTTTAACTTAATTCAGGAGCTCGCAAGTATTATCTCCACAATTGAATCTATGCTGACAACGAAGTAGGCTCTGAGTTCCCTATTAGTAAGGACAGTAATTGCGTGATTGCATAGAATGACGAGTTGCTTTATCTTGCTTATCCCAACTTTGTAATTCCATTAATTCTCAGCACGAACTTGTTCCTATATAAATTTAAACGTCCAAAATATACAAGCGGATGACAGCTATTTCGTACCCTTCATAGAACATTTTTGTTTTGGTTCCCTTTAAAAGAATATAACAAAAAAAAGCATTTGTTCTAAATTACGAGTTGTCTTTCATTTCACTATCACGAAACTTAATTTATTCCTTATGAACTACCCCTCCGCAATCTTTCAGCTGCATAAACATTCCGATATTTGTATACAGTATTGGAATTAATGTGCTTTTGTTCTTGTTTTATACCTTCATGAATTCTTTCTCTAGAATATAATGTCCGTGTGTATTTATATTATTCTGCTTACATTGTTTTATATCGCTAATATTCAACAAAAATTATGCACATATGTTAAACATTCTAAATATATTCGTTTTATGCACGATATTTTCTTTCATAGTATGAAACAGTTTTCAATATTGTAAATACAGTTGTTATTTTTGGAAGGAGCCCCGGGGAGATTCGGTTATACCTATGTAAAGCTAAATGCAAAATACATGGAACAACGATCTTATTCACAAATTTCACAGAACTTGTTTCAGTCATGTATTTCCTGCCGTTGTAAAAAAGAACAGCCTTAGTTTTTTTTAAAAAAATGTTTGAAAACTTCAGAAAACTTCAGGAAGGCATTTGCTAAAAAATAATATTCATTAGCTACAAGGAAAGAGACAGAACATCCAAGATGCCAATACTGAAAGATACAAATTAAACTAATGAGTTCAGTGTGATCTATTGCACATGAAATTGCACATGCTTCCAAAATCAAAATAAGACCACTTTTTGACCGTTGATGCTTTTTACACCCTTCCAATGACTAAACATAATGAGAACTGAAGTGTTAAAGTTGCGTGACATCTTTATTTACTATTCCATGAGTTACACTTTAATGGGAGGCATTTGAGATTCTAAACTTTTGCCTTTGGCCATTAATTTACCTGTGAAAAACGGAATTGACAAACATACAACATAGACATGACTGAGTACGAATATTACATGTGGGTACCTTGCTCTTTCGCCAGATTTAAAATAGCGGTGACCATAGCTGCCTTACTTGGCAAGCATTTTTGTTTATCATTGTCTATAGTACGGGATGATTTTGGACAGGTTTCGTAAAATTTCTCAGCAGTCATCATCATGGCAAGAAATGGTTTGCTTCAGAAAGTGTTGTCAGATAGGTCCCCCGGCCTGCTCATGACGGTGATGTTAAATTTGAAACTAGCGAAATAGATTCTGAGGACATTTTCCACCCACTTATGACCAATCAGATACTACGCTAGCCATTCCACCTTATACGCACTGACACAGCGATTTGTGCAGCAGAAATATAAGGAGTACGTTCGATCCTCACCATATTTCATCGCACAGTTCGTATATTTAGAACACTAATTTTATAGAGTCACAGAGTCATTAACAGTGGAAACAGACCTTCAGTCCACCCAGTCCACTCCTACTATGATGCAAAACTAAACTAGTCCACCTGCCTGCGCTTAGCCCATATCCGTCCAACCTTTCCAATTCATGAACTTATCCAAATGTCTTTTAAACATTGTAACTGTACCTGCATCCACCACTTTCCTTGACAGTTCATTCCACACATGCTGTGTAAAAAAGTTGCCTCTCATGTCCTTTTTACATCTTTCTCTTTTCACCCTAAAATATGCCCCCTAGTTTTGAATTCACCCACCCTAGGAAAAAAAACCCCTGGTCATTCGCCTTATCCACATCCCTCGTGTATCTGTAAACCTTATACAGGTCACTCCTCATCCTCCTAAGCTCCAGTGAAAAAAGTGCCAGCCTATTCTCATAAGCAAACCTTCCATTCCTGGCAACATCCTGGTAAATAATTTCCGAACCCCTTCCAGTTTAAAGATATCCTTCCTACAACAGTGTGACCAGAACTGCACACAGTACTCCAGAAGAGGCCTCACCATCATCCTGTACAACCTCATAATGAAGTCCCAACTCCTTTACTCAAAGGCATGAGCAATGAAAGCAAGCATGCTAACTGCCATCTTAAACACCCTTTCTAACCATAAGGCAAATTTCAAAGAATTCCATACTTGAACCCTTAGGTCTCTCTGTTCTACAACACTACCTAATTAAGTCCTGACCTTGTTTGTGTTACCAAAATGCAATACCTCACATTTATCCAAATTAAACCCTGTCTGCTACTCCTCAACCCATTGACCCAATTGTTCAAGGTTTCCTTTGGTGTCATTTGCAAACTAACCAACAATGGCTACTATATTCTCATCCAAATCATTTATATAAATGACAAATAAAAGTGGACACAGTACTGATCCTTGTGGAAAACTACTGGTCACAGGCCTCCAGTCCAAAAACAATCCTCCACCACTATTCTCTGTGTATCCAATTGGCAAGCTCACCCTGAATCCCACGTGATGTAATTTTACTAATTAGTCTACCATGCAGACCCTTGTCAAAGGCTTAGCTGAAGTCCAACTAAACAATGTCTACTGCTCTGCCCCATCGATCTTCTTTGTTACTTTAAAAACAAAACTCAATCAAATTTGTGGGACACAACTTCCCTTGCACAAATTTGTGTTAACTATCCCTAAACAATCCTCGCCTTTCCAAATGCATGTAAATCCTATCTTTCAGAATCACCTCCAAAAACCTACCCACCACTGATTCCAGACTCGCAGGTCTACAGTTTTCAGGCTTCTCCTTATTGCCTTTATTAAACAATAGCATAACATTAACCACCCTCCAGTCCTCTGGTACTACGCCTATGTTGATAGATGATACAAAACCCTGCAATTTCGTCTTTAAGTTCCCACAACGTCCTGGGATACACTTGATCAGGTAACCAAGAATATAATTTAGAAAATCTAATGTCTTATTGACATATGCTTTATAAATTTATCAATAGAATGCTTGTGACACCTACACTGTTGTTTTGGATATGAAACAAATTGTGTATATTCTTTGGAATTTACACCACATGCATCGATTACTCAATTAGTCAAATCATTTTGGACGTGCTGTTTCACCCATCAGCTGGGAAGAGACTTTCTGAAATAATAATGATATTCAAAATACAGCATGCTCGAAACAATTTTTTTTTTGAATTTGTAATTCGAGCAACATCCCGATGCTTCACTTCTCAAGTTGCTACTTTACGAGACAGGCATTGGTTCTGCAGCATGGTTTTAGAAAGGTGTTCATCAGGAAAGTGATTTCAGTTGTTCTTCTCATAATCTCAATGCCGACTTTAAAGCTGCAAATAGTTTTGTTTCTGCAAACGATCAAAGGAGGGAGAGTAGAGAAAATATTACGCGTGTTTAATTCATAACCGTCTCTAATACTAGTTCTAATACCTCCTTTGATTGTTTGAATATGCATCCAGATCACATGAAGAAGCATTACGTTTTGCAGCATGATTCTTCAGTTTATAATTAAACAGACAATTTGGTGCACTTATGTCCGGTGTCTTCTTAGTTTCGTGCATCATAACATTTTGCTTACCGATTACAGTAGCATTATTTAACATGATTTGCGTACTCAAGTTTCAATGAAACTACAGCTAGTTTTGAGGTGATATAGAATTTGTAGGACCTAATTAAAGTTGAGATTTTTAAAACTCGAATTTGAAAAACATATCGTGCATATGTTCTGAAATAACATTTGTCATATTAGTAACGAAATCCATTAGACTGAAAGCCCGGCTGTGACAATTTTCACCCGATAGGATCAACTTTCCGTTGAAGCTACGTGGGCGGTGTAATCTATTTTAAATTAAGTGTTATCTGATAGGTCAGACCCTAAACGATATCTAATGGATCCGAGCCTATCTCGAGTTTCTGATGAAGGGTTTAGGCCCGAAACGTCAAGTTTTCCTTCTCCTATGATGCTGCTTGACCTGCTGTGTTCATCCAGCCCCATGCTTGTTATCTCGGATTCTCCAGCATCTGCAGTACCTTTTATCTCTATTGCATTCAGTTTTGGGCAATTAACCTCAGGGAATATATATATTAATTATGGGAACAGCAAATTGCATGTCCACGAGAATCATACCAAGACTGAGAGAACCACATTATGAAAACGGGCTCTATAAAATATCTTGCCTTCATTTTAGACGGTTAAGGGGCAATCCAGTCGAAGTGTTCAAATGATAAGGAAAGCCCAGAGAGGCGATTTAAATAAAAAAAACTGGGCCTTTCCGGCATGAAACCAGGAAACATTTATTCACACATGAGGGGCAGTGTGGAATTCACTCCCCGAAATGTTACAGTTTCAATACTGAGAGAGAAAGATTTTTATTGGTAAGGATTTCAAGGGCTACCGTGCAAAAGCCGATAAATCAAGTTGAAATACAAATGAGCCACGATCTATTTAAGTACTGAAAAAGGCGCAAGAGACTGCGTTGTCCACCGATGTTTTAAACCCACGTTCCCCATTTGTTGTCTTGTAACGCTGTTTGTTCATTTGTCCAAAGATAATATGACGCATTCTAAATAGAATTAACCTTTGACGAAACTGCAATCTTAGATAACGGTGATAACATACTATTCAGACAAAAATTAATTTACTTTTAGGAAGCACCACATATTTGGGTCAATTAAACTTTGTATAACTCGAGTGTTATAGATCGTGCTTAACAAATATGATTTGAGCTTTATGCTAAACGGTGACTTGAATAATAGTTAATCCTTGATTATTTCACTTTACACTAGTTAAATAGTCTATTTTAGAAATTTAGCGACAGCCAGTTGTACATGAAAAGCAGATACAATAGATTTCACCAGAGGGAGACAGCGAGAAATCATATTTAGCTTCGTTTTATCAATCTTCACACCTATTTCTTGAAAGCTATCGTGTTGTGTAAAGATCTCCACGGTCAATGACAACTTGCAAACATTTTTCTAATTTATTAATATCAATTATCTTTTGAAATTCTTCATCGAAAAACGATTTTAGATTTTGTTTTGTTTGCAGCCCAGTGATGCGTTCACTAATCTGGCTGCGGCAGTTTTGGTTCGTAACACGATTTTGTAAACTGTGGCAGTTCGTTCCACTTTACATCCAGTTTAAATGTCAAGTTACCTATTCGAAAACCTCCGTCCTTTTTATAGTTATCTTTTCAGTTCTTCTGAGAAAATACTCAAAAAACGTTCAAGGGAGACATTGTCTGAGATACTGCGCTTCAATGAAATTTGCTGTAAATATTTATTCCTAGTATTTCCAGATATTTCACGTAGGTTGAAGTTCAGTAGTGTGAGTACTTTATTGGATTACCTATTGGATTATGGATGAAGGATATGTTTTTATCCCGAAAGAATCTGGGAAGTTTGAGTGCCGCATTGTAAAGGGAAATTTAAAGTTAACATAAAGCGTAAGTTAAAGAATGGAACACTGGAAATTCTCCCAAAGCTACATTTAAAAAAGAGGAAACCTGGTGCGAACTGTTACCATTAAATAATGGAGAAAAATTTAAAAATGTTGTAATGAATGCACTCTGCGGTATTTCGTCCAGCAACGTGCATGCTTGGAACATTCAGATACAAATTTCACAATTAGAAATCAACTTCCTATTTCTAAGTGTAATGAAAAACCCATTCTGGCCTTTAAAACGTACTGTTCTGAAATGAAGCAGCCAAATTCAAAATGATTTAATACTTGCTTACAGAAACAATTGAGGATTCATCCCGTTTGTGTTCCCTTGCCCTTTAACGGGCCAGTGTGCATCTGACCTTTGTCATTCAAGACCACACTCAGCACCTCTATGGAAACAAGTTAAGCACGTTCAACCCGGATAAACATTTATGCTTTCTCACTAGAGAGCAGCCCTGTCGACAAGGATTCTTCCTACTGTCCTAAGTTCCAGCCTCACATGCGGCCCACAGATAGAAGGCGAGGGGAACAGAGGTCCCACAGTTAGTTCCGAAGGAAAACAGGATACAGACTCACATAGACAACGGGGCAAAGATAGGAACATGTTCAAAAACAATTACAGAAAATCAACAAATTGAGAAAAGAAACGTAAACCGATAGAAAGAAACGAAGATAGACCGTCTTATCGAATTACAACATGCCCAACACCCATCAAAAACAAATAGGAGTAAAGAATTGTCACCTGAGAACTTAAACTGGGAGACTTTGCAAAGAATACAAAAGCAAAATACAGCGGAAACTGGAAATCTGAAGTAAACAGGTCTGACAAAAGATCATTTTCTTGAAACCTTCGTTCTACATCTTTATTTTCTTCATGTGCTGCCAGTTTTATTGAATATTGCCAACATTACTGTTTTTATCAGCAGAGTTTATTCGGTTGAACTGTCTATTACTGTAAGAAATTTTTTAAACACTTTTTCGTACAGGCGATAACTAAAATTTAAAAAAAGGTTTAAAACGCCTTCACCTCAAAGCCATTAAAGAGTACAACGCTATCCTTAATGATCTTTAAATGACTTATGTTTAAGTAATAGAATTTTATTGACACCAGAACCTACTTGGCATCTTAAACATAACATTATCAAATGAACAAATCTAGCAAAAATACTTATACATAATTAAAGTAACGTATTTGACTGTTACTTTCAAATAAACATTAAGTACTTTGTAGGTATGTTTCACCTTCAATAACACAGAATCCATTTCAAACACGATTTTCTGCCGGGTTTGGAACATACCGCAAAATATAAGCGGTAGGGTGAACTAATACGCCAAAGGTAAATAGATATCCTCAGACAATTAAAGTAATAAATTTCTTCCCTTTTTAAAAAATATAGGTCGTAGTAATAAAACAGCATAAATTCGGGATTGACGTTCTCCTTGGCAATTAAACAAAGGCAAAAATTAGTATTTTCATGAAAGTGATTCATGCTAGTCAGTATCGCGCAAAGGTGGACTACATTGGCAAATCTTTACTGAGGTTGAAACGATGGACATTTCGTTTGCAAAGACAGCTTGGTGCTAAGTCATTTATCAGCTCTATATTACATCATATTTTGATTCAAACCGTAGCATGATACAATACATTCTAATAACTAATCAACTAATGCAAGAATATTTTCACTATGCAATCAATAATGAATTATGAATGTGTTATCTTATTTTTACAAACATCGTTAAATAAGCTTTCAGCGGCTAACAGCAAATTAAGATGGGAAGCTACATGTAATTATTTACTCTAACAAATATTTAATACTCTTGTTACAATGAAAAAAAAACAACCATTTTAATTATTAATTTGCCGTGAAAAATGTACTCCCTTTGTTGGTAGACTTTTTTTATGAGGCATGGCATTCACCTGCAACTAAAATAAAATGTGGGCTGAAACCTACTTTGGAATAACACAAATTTACATGATGATTGATTTTAAGACGCATTTTTAAAATAAATAATCTATACGCTTATAATGTTGCTTTGCGAGGGAAATAGAACTTACATTGGGAACTTACCGGTTGAATGAACAATTCCATTTAAAATAACAATATTAGTTTGGTACAATTTGCAATTTATTGAAATATTTAAGTAATATCTCCTTCACATTAACAGTCTACCAAAAGCCTCAAGACGGTGGTCAGCCCGAGAATAATTCGTATGAGCAACTTCCAGGTAGTATTGCCAGGTCACGTCCATCCACCAATGAGTCAATGGGATTTTCATCCTCCCGCCTCTTCCGTCACTGCCGTGGGCGTGTCCATGGTGATTGACAGACAGAGCGTGTAAAATCCATTTCCCATGCTGTGCTTTGAAATGCAGAACCGAGCCACCTCTCCCGAGGAAAAGGGAAGCATTTTTACTCTATACATGCTCTTCTATAACTCCGAAGGTGAGATCAGTTATTAAGCAGCACTTATAAGCGGATCCCAAAGCAATCTGTACTTCAGGGGATTTGAATTCTATTTGAAACGCTGACATATTCAGCAGGAAGTTTTGAGGATCACTTGAGTAATAACTATCATGGGTAAGTAGTCTCTATATTTTACATTGCTGTCAACAGATGCACAGTCGATCAATAAAGCTAGCATTAGCAAGCACTAACTTCTGTTTCCACCATTCATATTAATTGAAAAAGTATGCTTTAAGATCGAGCTAGTCACGCCTAGTTAGATGACTACGTGTTGGGATGTTTATCTTGTATTTAGGGAAGTTAGACCGAGTTTTGCGGAAATGTTATTTTTGGATAATTTACATTTCATGGCCATCTATTGGAGAGTCGATGAGTTTGATGGAATTAGGCAGATCTGTTTTGTCCTCTGAAAAAAAAGGTACAATAATAGCCAAACGAGCCAATTAGCAAACACTGCAAACTGAAAAGAGGGTAACTTTCAAACATAGTCGTTAAATATTCCCGGGGAGTTACCATTCCTCCTCTCAATATGACAGATAAATACATGCTGAGCAGAAATAAAAGCTCGTGTTTCAATTATATCCAAGTTTTGAATCCACGCTACATTTTTTTGTTTTATTTACATCTGAACATTGGAGAAATGAAAACTCAAGTCTTAGGATATGAGAATAGAATGACATTTCGAAAAACAATCTCATGGTCGTGTAAATAGTGCTTTGTAAAGAAACGACAGAAAATGAAGATTTATCAAACAAACGTCCATAAAATCAATTCAACGATAAACCTTTTGCCGTTTAAGGGCTCTTTCGAATAAAAGCTCCGAGCGATTGAAAAAAAAATTCGCGCAAACGGTCATGCAAAAGCTATCGAGTGCAGATGGCGATCTCAATTTCAACTGTTGTGTCTATTAGTGGTTGACTTCCACTCGGAAATGTCAGGAACTGCGTTAGTACCTAATGTACGACTTTGAGTTGAATGCAAGCTTTACACAGTGCAGGCCTACCCCACCGATACGCTCCATAAACGTAATAAAGTAGAGCTTGTCAAAAGGTGGTTAACAGAACAAAAATACATCCGCTGTCGGGTTAACTTGTTTCTGTAGTTAACTTTTTTTTTTCTGAATGCGCCTTTTTGTTCTATTCCATACCAGAACCAGCGTTTGGAGAAGTAAACCAGTTAGGAGGTGTATTTGTCAATGGCAGACCACTGCCAAATGCCATTAGACTGCGGATAGTCGAACTGGCCCAACTGGGGATTCGACCCTGCGATATCAGTAGACAGCTCAGAGTTTCACACGGTTGTGTCAGTAAAATTCTGGCTCGGTACAACGAGACCGGTTCCATATTGCCCGGTGCGATCGGAGGCAGCAAACCCAGGGTGACGACCCCCACAGTGGTCAAACACATTCGAGCTTACAAGCAGAGGGATCCAGGGATTTTTGCGTGGGAGATCCGAGACAGACTCTTGGCTGATGGAGTCTGCGATAAATACAACGTCCCTTCGGTGAGCTCCATCAGCAGAATCCTACGCAACAAGATCGGAAACTTGTCGCAGCAGAACAATTACGAATCGAGTAAAACTCCAGCGCACCCGTCTCCGCAATCGGCTCTCCAGTACAATGCAATTTATTCTTATTCGAGTCCCATAACAACGGCCGGAGGTAAAATGCCAGCGTCGCCCGGTGTACCCGCAATCCCAGGACACGTGGGAATTCACAGGACCTGGCCTTCATCACACTCTGTCTCTGACATCCTGGGGATTAGAGCAATCATCGAGCAGCAAGGTAAGCGGCAGCAATCCAGCTATCAGTCGTCCAGTGCCAAAGGCCCAGCCAGAAGAATTACAGCATTAAACATTTTGTTTGTACTTTACCGTTAAATCTAGTTGTCCCCATGGATAATGCAGAAAAACCCCTCTGTTTAGTGAAAATTCAGCGTTTACTGTTTCATATTTTAGACTTACCCGTACGTTTTCTGCATTAAACTCACTAACCCACCTTTTCCTCCCATGTAATTTGAACCTAAGCACAAATTTGTAAATTTCAAGTCACCTTGTAACAGTTTATTAATTTCATTTCAGTAGCTGTTACAGTGACAACCATCAAAACCAAGGCTTCACATTTAATTTCAATTCAGTAGTTTCAGAAGTACGCTTTTTATCAACATGTATTTAAACGCTTTCGTAAGAGGAGACGAAGATTTGTGAGTTCCATTCTACCCATTTTCAGTGCTTCAATACATGTTAATTTCTAACGCATTCAGTTTTCGCAATCTAGTTAACAAAGCAAAGCCAGGCCGTTTCCCACAAGGAAATGTCCACTCCAGTTGTCAAACGACAATTATTTCCTCTCTCAAGCATCGCCTGATTATAATGGTCTCCTAGTTATACATTGCGTTTATAGTAGTTGGTCACCGATTTTGTTTACGTTTTTCGCGAAGGTTTGTGCAGTAGCATTCCTTCAGGCCACTGTTCTAGGTTGATTGCGCAGCTAATAAATCATTTGTAAAATATTATTTTAGATTATTTTGCTGTTTCTGTGATACACACAAGTATTTTTCGGATCAGTTCATTGGAGTCCCCTCTCTGTTGCACCTCCTAAATCACAATATCATTTCCACATTTCCACGAAACATGTAACAAATCACTTGTTGGAAAGTTGCATCAAACAATGACATGGGTATCCGGGAATCGCCCTGGGGTTTATTTAAAACAGATTTAGTAGTTGTGTCGTTTTAACCCTACAATGTAAAGAGATGACAAGTGCTTACATTTACGATAGTGCTACCTGGAAAATTATTATCGGCTTTAACTGCCAACATCAGTTTTCCTTTTTGAAACCATCACAATAACACATCTTGTTCTGGGACTAAGAGGAAATATATAATTAAAGCTCCAATTGCATTTCCTACATAATGTATCGCTCCAGGCTACAGCCAAATACATGAACATAAAGTGCATTTAAAATGAATCCTGTACTTATGATTTTGGGGAAATTTCGGTAAAAGAATTTAATGGCTTACTTTCACGGCAGAGAACCATGAAGAGAGACCTGATACCAGATCTACTTAAACGATATATGAGTAACCCTAAATATCTGTCGAAATACTGAAAGCTCGTACAGAGACATAGATTTGAAAACCATGTTTACAGAAATTCACAATCAAATAAAGTATGTGAAAATTTGTACAACATAATTTCCAAGGACGTAGATTATGAGTATGTTTCAAAAATAATGTTTCGAAATGCACTGTTGGGGAAGTAACGCATATCAGAAATAATATTCAAATCGCGAAACAATTTGTGGAAATACATGATATTCAACTGTTGCCTCTCTGATTTATTAATTTGCGCCATATTGGAGATGATCCAGACTGCTGACAAATGCACACTGAACTCGACCAAATGCGATAAGTTTAAGCAGTACAAATAAGCGGAATGGTACCCCAGTAAACTTCATCTGGCCGTCTGCACCAAATTAAAACAAAATGCCGGAATGATAAAGGGATGAAAAGAGATGCAAATATGATGGCTACTACAAAGATTCTGATTCAAGTCATGTCATATAAATATTTTTATTGTTAGGTGCTATTCCCATTAGTGACAGTTCTTCCTATCCAACTAAAGTGGAGGAATGGAACAGTATAAACAGGAGCCACTTCCAGTCCTCAAACCAGGCTGCAGTGAATGGACTGGACAAGTCCCCATTGGAGCAGGAAGTCAAATATACTCAGGTAATTGTAGTGTGCCTCTCCTCTCAACTAGACAGATTACAGCGTTTACAGAACTCAGAACTACAAAAATAAATACGTTTGAACAATTATAACCTAGGTGTAATTAGTGCTTTAAATTCCAGTGACTTGTACACAGAACTTCTAATTAGTTTGTAACATCATGTAATATGTAGTAAACATTTTTAATCAGAAGGAATGAAGGGGGAACATAAGGACAACATTTAGTTGGTGTTTTACATGGCATTAGATACGTCGCTGATAAATCGAAATAGTAATTAAGCCTGGCACAGCTGGATGTGCCAAATCGCAGAACGAGAACAAAAACATATAATAAACACCTTGAAGGGGCGGGGGAAGGGGGGGATCCGAACCATTTCTGTACATAATCGATAATTTTATTGCTACACGTGGGATCATAGGACATTTTCACGATACTGAATTAAGTTGCCACTGTAACAAAGTAAATCAGCAATAAACTCTTCAAATATGGGAAAACTGAATTTAGCATTTACACAAATTTACAATGAATATGTAGTCCGGTGTAATTAGTATAAAACAAGAACTGGGTCTGGGAACGCAGAAGTGCAATTATACCAGATTCAATCACAAGCACAATTTGGTTTCCTCGTAATATCACTACTTTTTCTTAAACTATTCCTCAGAAAATATTAGCAAGTCTGCCATTTGGTGAAATTAATCGTCCAATACAGAAAGAAGATCGACTGATAAAGTAGAGATTTATACACAGCTGTTTAAAAAGTTTGGGTAGGCGAGAAGGGGTGGAAAAACGTGGTGAAATGTCAAAGAAGGATTAACTGCTCAGACGTGCAGGTATATTCATGACTTTTAGTTTTATGTTACAAGAATTCGCAAGAAATTTGGCGTAAGGTCCTTTTACGACTTGAAATGATTCTAGCCCACATCCTGATTGTTCAGTGTATTTCTTTTGCTCTACTGAAATAATCTAAATAACATATTAACGTCATTGTCCAATAGATCCCATCCCGTCCCCAAGAAAATGCCGACAATTAAAAAATATGGCAGAAGAGATTCTAACAAAGGCACTGGCACAACTGAGAAACAACAGAATGTATTTTATAGTGGAGGAAAGAACTATTGAAACGGTGACCCGTCCCAATATTTTCATTAAAAATTAAAATTGAAAGAGGCAGAAAGCTCGGCCCGCTACTTTTATCAGCTCGTCTGATTGTGTCCAGCAAGTTTAGCAGTGACTAATGATAGGCAAGATAATTGATATTTATACATTGAAACTGATCACATTGGACGTATCTGCAATTAAAACGAAAGAGATCATGACGTATTTCAAAGATAACAAGTAGAGCTGGATGAACACAGCAGGCCAAGCAGCAGCAGAGGAGCCGGAAGGTTGACGTTTCGGGCCTAAACCCTTCTTCAGGAAAAAATGATTTTCTGAAGATGGGTCTAGGCCCGAAACGTCAACCTTCCTGCTCCTCTGCTGCTGCGTTCATCCAGCTCTATACCTTGTTATCTCAGATTCTCCAGCATCTGCAGTTCCTACTATCTCTTATGCCGTATTTCAAATATATGTCGGGGTGAAAACCTGTATTTCAAATCGATGCGATAGGGCAGGTTATGAAAAGTAAACATAATACTCTTTGGCTATCCACGCGGCTTGTATTATTCTGTAGTTGTATTATATTGGTGTCAATTGTGTTTATGTAACAGCATATATCACACACTTAATCTTATACAAAAGGCAGCAAAACTATGTTTGGCTCCGCATTTTTGTTCAAGGGATTGTGAGAACAGTCATCACTGTGGTATTCGCCTGGTCTTACGCTGACCTGCACTTGGCCATTATTTTCATTGATATAATAATATGTCAACTGTTATGATTCACAAAAAACCTCAAAAATTAATTTCACATCATCACAGAAACCAACACATTCATGACTTTTAATTTGGGGATCTTGTGATGAATATTTTAAATACTAACACAATTTAATCTATTTCCTATTGTAATTAGATTATTATTTCCCACATTTTAGCAGTTACTTAATCTTCAAATATTCACATATATTTAACATCTTGAAATGTCATTTTTCATAAATCAATCAAGATTGTGAATTGTACATTGGTTTCACTTAAAATATTACATCCATTTTTGTATTGGTAGCGTTACCTAATACTTCCAGATGACTACCAAGTGGATACTTCTATACTGTTAAGAAATATAGTAATATATAAAATAAATAGGCACTGTTGGTTCAGATTTGTCATTCATGCAAAATTTTACATCAACGTGGCTTAAGTTATAAACATACTTCATTTAATATTTCATGACATTGTCTTGTTGTGCTTGTGTTCCATACTGCTAACAACAACGTAATACAAAGTAATTATAGTTGGCTTATTTTCTCTTTATTAAGACAATTTAACTTTTTTTAAATCTTCCAGGGTCCTAATGGTCTGCCTACAGTTAGCAGCTTTGTCTCTGTTCCAAGTATGGCTCCTTATCCTCCATCTGCACAAGTATCTCCCTATATGACATACAGTGCAGCTGCCTCCAGTTACATGGCAACCCACGGCTGGCAACACGCAGGTGGCAGCACACTACCAACTCATAGTTGTGACCTTCCCACACCACTGCCATTCAAAAGTATTCAAGCAACCAGAGAAGGTAGCCACTCCATTATAGCCTCCGCATTGTAGTAGTTAATTACAATACAAAGCAGTTTAATGCCAACATAGCGTTAAATAAAGTACTTTGGCCCAGGCAGGATGAGATGTATATTTTATGGAAATTCAAAAACTTTGACTTGTTTTGTTCAGATCACTTTGGATCTCCATTAAATACTAGCTCCACCCCGTCATTTTGTCACTGGAACCCAGACTTCTGCAGGATACAGATATTAACACAATTGGCATTTAAAGAACATGAATGTCAGGACTGAAGCCCAAATTGAGCACAAGGAAAACTTATTATATCACTATATGCCTGAGACAATGATTCGAATCTTGAAAAGTGAGCATTTTTATTTGAGTAAGGAAACACAGTGTTCCGTCTTACCTTCTCTTAGACCACAATTTTAATGTTCATTCACAGAATAGCATCACCTCTAGTTACAAACTAGATATGGTTTGGACAATCCCAAATTTATGCATAGCAAGGAAATGTGGTGGCAAGTGTCATGCATGTGTCATGTTAAGGGAAGGTGGCAATATTATTGAAAACGTGTGGAAATTGTAATAATAGATTAAATGTAAAATTTCAGAGCAGCAGATTTTCAAAACATCATGCTGTTATAGATACAAATACAATTGACTAACTATTTTAAATTTGTCAGAAGTATCCGAGGTCATTTAAAATATTTAATTTGTTGATCCAGGCTCCATTCGAAGGCTTTTTCTAAACAAAAAGCTTATCTTAAATACTTTGCAAAAAATATGCAGATTATTGGAAAAATATCCAATGTATCTATTATTCATTCAGATTATTTTATGAGAACAATTCTATAAAGTGCTGTGTTGTTTCTGATATTTGGAGGAAAACAGTGTCAAGAATTATGAAGAAAATTTTCACGGGCTTTTGCACCACTATTTATATTTCAATTGAAAATCTGATCCCAGATGGTGTATGCTTTGCAAAACTAAAAATAAATACATATGTGTTTATGTAGATAGCATTACTTCTGTTAATGAAATAACATCTGAGTAATTGGACCTACAGAATGAGGCAAAGCATTGTAATTTAATTAATTAGTAAGGCAAGAATTGATTGTAGGGAGAATTAATTATGGAATAGAGATATTCCTCTTTGTAAATACAAATAAAATGACAACATTTATTTTTGTACAATTGTGTAAGACTCTTCTCCCTGTCTGTTACTGTTGGGTTTCTGGAAAACATATTCATCAATGGCAGAATGCCCATACATTTGAAAAACTGGACTTTATTTTATTATTTTATGCACTTACAGTAGAAGGTTCAGCATGTTTTACGAAGGACATTTTCTTTCTTCAGCAGAGGACACAAAGTCAAACAGCCCTCCAAGTAAATCTACAGGATCCTATGCAGGCTCACAGGGTCAAACACAGCTAGGGTATAAAGTTAGCTATTTGAAGACCTGAACAAATGTCTTTAAGAAGTTGATCAGAAGGTTCAAGCTTCACGTGAAAGCTTTAAATGGACTCAAATCGTGGACTTGTAGCGTAACCACTGTGAAAAGCAACTTCTGCTCTAGATGATGGCTTTAGCGTTGACCCTATAATTCAGGTGAAAAGTTAACATATTTTCATGATAATTTCAAGAAAGTTTCTATTTGAAATGAATGTACATCAGCTTGCTGTGAAGTTTACATCTATGTAAATAATCGTTCTTTTTTGTGAGGATAATGGTGGTGGTAAAAAGAATGCTTATAAATTGTATTTAATTATAATTATTACTTCATCTATGAAATGTCAGTAAATTAGGTCATAACTGCTAATTGGGCACCAAAACAAATCTGCAATCCTCATAAAGCATAAATAATCTGTCATCAATTTATGTTGAAACCTAAACTTTTTTTGAAGTATGCTAATTCTCATGTTTCTGTAATGAAATAGATTCAGCTATTTTGTCAGTTCTCATCGAAACATTCTATAAAACCTGTTCCTTAATAAAGTTCAAGATGGATGTAAAAAAAATTAAAAAGGGTGTAAATCATTAGGCTTTACCTGTATATATTTGTAAGAATGCCTTTTATTTTTATATCATATCTAAATTAAAAATGTGAATTACAAAGTATGTGTTTTATTCAGAGATGTAAAAATTATTGTACTTTTCAGTTAATCATGTTAGATTAATTTATTGACATGAAAAAGTACTTTTCAATGATATAATATTGTTTGCTTTGAATACGGATTCTGATGAATGTCCTCTAAAAATCATTTTCTGCATGTTTACTAAAATTTGTTGAGGGCTGTAACATGATGTTTCATAAGAAAATACAAATGTTTCAGCAATATCCTGTTCTGTTTGAATCAGAAGTTTTCCTGAAGCCACGCAAATGAATATTCATAAACCAAGAGCATAACTGCACCTCCTGCAGATAGAGAGGAATTAAAAAAACAATTAATTTAAATTAGTGAAGGACTTTAAAAGTTCAACAATAAAGCCATCATAGATCTTTATTGCTAACATTTCTGATCAAATTGTATATAAACAATATGACTGGGATTACCTGGTCCTAGGCGCATGATCTTAGGCAGCAAGCCTTTGTACAATGCGAAGAATCTATTGAATGGAAAATCCATAATTTTGTTAATCTAGCTAACAAACAATTCCAATGGTCAGTGAGAAATTATGTTCTGTGAGTGAATATATCCTTCAGCTCATCTTTCCCCCACTTTGAACAATAGGTTGTGTTAGCACTTTGCATTTAGTTCTGTTTTTAATATGCTCTGTAAAATGAGGATATTCTCTAAATATGTAAATGATAGAATGTAACTGAAAGCATGATGTTGAAAGTTATAATTTAACATATTTTTAAAATTTCCTTTTACATAATTCCTATCCAATTTTACATTTCAATAGCCAAACTATGTACCAGGATTTTCACACATTAAATATATTTCTGGAAAATGTGAGTAATTTGATCTGAAAATAATTATATATATTCTAGTAATTTAGTGTGGATTTTCATAAATTCATTTACTTTCTTCAGCCAAGGAACAATGAAATTACATATATGTAATGGAGCATATTACATATATAATTCAAGGATGTGGATCCTGGGAATTTTCACTAGTGTCTCCATTAAGCTCATGGGGTTAAGGGAAGGCCCTTAATTTGCATGCTAAAGATGAGAGCTGACACCTCTTATGACGGATCTCATGCACTTGTTCACCAAGCAGGCCAGAAAATTTAATCAAACAGTGTCTTCTCTAGGTGAAGGAGGGGTGTTATGACCCATCTTAAATTAATAATTTTTCACCTCTTCACTACTTTGTAGGTGAGCATATTTTATAGTTTAAAAAAAAGTTGAATGTAGGCCAAGTTCCTGGTGGATTTCAGCCAAAGTTATGGAAGGGATTTTCTAGGCCATTCTTTTAACTAGTTAACAATTGCTTGAAAACTTACTGAGAGCGACAATGTTAAGATTATTTGACTTTAAACTAAAAGGAACTCTTACCCTTCCTCCCTATAGATAGTTCTGATGGTGTTAATACAGGTTTTGTATTTTATCACTCCTGGTTTAGGCTGTGGTCCTTGGATTCTGCTCTTTGCGACATCGAAAGGTATGTTAACACAAGAAGCAATCGTTCCTGACAATAATCCTATTCCAAGTTTCCTCAAGAACTCCATTGCTGGGTCCTAAAAGAAAACATAAACGTAAAATTGTTTAAAGGGAGAGAAAAGAATTACAATTAATCAAAAATCTACATGGCACTCTGTTTTGTTATTCTACCTAAACACATTAAGATTTCCCATACTCAAGCTGACTTTCTTGACAATCATATTGCCTGTGTTTTTACACATGTTCTAAATTGCTGAAACACACATTTCCTCACACAGGATTTATAAACAAAGTTTCTAAAAAAGACTGGCTAGGCATATGGGGATGATTTGTATAATTAGGCCTTACAATATACTTAGTAATACTGTATCAAAACATAAGAAATCCAAGCAACTATATTAGCTAATTGACCAGAATACTTTACAAATGACAGCAACTTCCACCATGAAATCTATGAAAATACTGATTTGTATATGAGATCTCCATATGTTAAAAAAAATTTGATCCCAATGTCCTGTGTTTTTGTTCTCTTTCCTGCATGCTTTTCTCTTCAGATTTGCTTTCATGTTTAAGTTATCCGAGTCTATCAAGAAGTAGAAGTTTCCTGTTATTAACAATCCACATTAGTTCAATTACAGCAGTGACTGAAGTCTCTTGTACTTTTGGAAACCAGCAGCAACTAATTTAATTGACCTAAAGGATTTTTACAGTACACTGCTACCCTAAAATACTGCTTGGTGCAGACTTTTGCTGTATGCAGTGGTATACTTGCCCTCTTGTAGGCACTTCAACATTGCTTTATGTTGATATAATACAATTACCACTTTATTATGGTTAGTGTTAACTATTATTTATACAGGCTTGTCATTTACCACATTTATATGGACAATTAAATATAATGGTGTGTAATAATTTACTTTTGCAAATAGTCACATTTCAATGTAATGTTAGTAATGGCAACTTCTTGGAAGATTACAAAACTAAACGATTGATACAGAAAAGCTATGACAGATGGACAAATGACACATTCCTCCTGAAGGCCAGTTTAATTGGGACATTGTAACAGATGTAGTGCCTTAGTTTGAATAAAATATTTGCAAGAGGAAGTGAGTTCGACTAGAGTGAAAGGAAGATGAAAATAGATTGCTCATTTCCATGCTAACAATAACAAGTTTCTGATTTATTTTTCATTATCTAATATTGGTTAGGGATTTGGATCAAATAGTTACCTCATTTACAGGAATAATACTTTTCACATTGAAGTAAAATCCAAAATAGATCATGTTAAAAACACCATGACGACCCAATGTTGCTGTCAGTCCCTTGTTCAGGCCCCTGAGTCCAAAACCCTGAGATCGAATTATTTCACGTGCATAAGCAAATGTGGATGGTTGCTGTATTGAAACAAAATGTGAAGTTACTTTAGGGTGAAATAAACAGTACAAAATAAAACCATTTTTTTTTACCATTACGTGGCAGAACTGATGCAGATTGTGGTCCAAATTTAAGATGCAAGTTTTTTAATCTGAGAAACTCTCCTGCTGTTTGGCTCATTGTGCCAACTGGAGATGAGGAATAAATCGGGGCCTGAGACCAGAGGGTTGAAATTGGAATTTTCAGGACTGTTCTATGTAGGAGGAACTGAGTCTAGCTGGGGTCTGAAGGAGAAATAATAGGCTGCTGAGCAATTAGGGAGGGGACCAGATTCAGTGGAAGCAGAGGCCAAGCTAAATGCCAAGTAAAGGAAGGAAGGGGATTAGGGGACTAACATAGCAATTCAAAAACAATTTGATTGCTTAGAGTGAACAATATTAGTGGCTTATTGTAATCCTAACAACACGATAGATACAAGGTTTCCATTCATTTTAACTGTATAAACACCAAGTTACACTGTAGAACATTAGTACACATTGGTTTGAAGGTCATTTTTTTTGTTAAATGAGTACAATAATTCATTCTTTTATACTAAACATGTCAATGCCTCAAATAAAGCAACAGGGAGTCAATTTGAGTATATTAAGTAATATGTCAGGATTCCACATAGAATAGCAGAAAAATGATTGCAAGTTCTAGGAACTTCCATAGAAATTATCTTGATCATCATAAATAAACTCAAGTTGTGGCATCATCTATTTACATCAATTTTGCAGGACTTTGCTAATCTTCTATTTCAATTAGAGTGGGAGATCAGGTAAACTATACATGTTCCAACCTTTTTGTTTACCAAGAAGAAATTAAAGGGTTAAATTTCCTGCTCTCAGTACACCTGAGTTGAAGGCAGGACCTACTTTAAGTGTGTTCCATCTGCAATAACTGGGACCACCTGCATTTTTGAGTTCAGATGAGCTACTCTAAATATGGGCCAGACAGTCATACTCTGACAGGGCATTGCACTTAGAAATTGAGATGGAATTACATCTGCTGCAGCAAGCCTTAGAGGCGTGCAGCAGCAGGAATAGCCACTGCCTTCAGTACCTTCTGGCAGTTATCCAAAAACAACAGTCAGAAAGCTCTAGTCTGAAGATACACGCAAAGCAGTAAGAAAAGATTTTTCTTCTACTTTTGTACCTTCTTTTCCTTTCTACCCATACCATTCAGTTTGAATGTGAAAGTGGGTGAGAATCACAAGCTATCATTAATGTCTTTATTTTCAGCCCTTTTAGTCGACTTGAAGGAGGATGAGATGGAAAGGCCATTGCAATTTCATCCTACATCTGTTCCATGGGCTCTTTGCCTGTGTCTGTTGTAGGTAGAGTTACAAGGCTTCTCTTTTTGATGTAGTTCTAGAAATCCTGGGTCAATGTAAAAGCATCAGAGACCTAGGCTCATGAGTCCTTTTTGAAGTAACAATTAAGCATTCACCAGGAATATTAGAAGGAAATAGTGCAATTAAATAAGTAACATAGATTCCTTGATAACCTTGTGATCAAACAAGCAACATGAAATGATACTGAACAGCACGGTCCCAGGTTCAAGCTAAACAAATTTCATAGAATCCCTTCAGTGTGGAAGCAGGCCCTTTGATCAACACTGACCATCCAAAGAGCATCCCACCCTGATCCATCCCCCATCTTAAAACCCTGCATTTCCCATAGCTAATCTGCCTAGCTTGCACATCCCCAGACACTATGGACAATTTAGCAGGGCCAATCTACCTAGCCTGTACATTTTTGGACTGTGGAAGGAAATTGAATAGCAGAACTATGATTACAAGTCCTGCAAATTTTCATAGAAGTTCTCCTGATCATTATAAATAAAACCCAATAAAATAAAAGCCTTTTACATCAATTTTACAGGACTTCACCAACCTTCTTTTTAAATTAGAGTGGGAGATCAGGAAACCCACACAGTTGTCTGAGGGCAGAATTGAACCTGGGTCCCCAGCACTGTGAGGCAGTGGTGCTAATGACTGAGACATCCTGCTACCCAAATTTAGATGTTCTAAGTTGGGACTCAGAAATTCTGTCTCTCCAGGCTTAGGAGCAAAACATCAATGGGTTTTCTAATCTTAATTCATTTACTTTTCCTGATTTCTGCACATGTGGACATTGGATTGGGCTCAACTGTGCCACCCACTATGTTTATGCACATATTCATATTTAGACAATGTGAAAAGATTATCAGATTTACCAGTGCTCAACTAATTCAATAAACAGTGTAATTTTATAAATGCACTAATGACATTTATTGTGATGGCTGAGGATGGTAAAATACAGATTGAAAAACTATTGACTCTTCTGGAAAAATCTATGGAGTCCTTTGGGTTCCATCAGGCAACTGAACAAGGCAACATTCCAGGAGATTATGGTTGTCCAAGGTGTATTATAAATCAATGGTAAGGGAAACAACAAGTGGGAAAAACATACTTGACCTCATGCTTAACAATATGCTAGCTGCAGATGCACCTGTACATGACAGTATCAGAAAGAGTAACCCACTTTGAGGTGACAAAGTCCTGCTATCATGTTGACAATACTGGGGCAGTATGGTGGGTCAGTGGTTAGCACTACTGCCTCACGGCACCAGGGACGCAGGTTCAATTCCACTCTTGGGTGACTGTCTGCGGGCTTCCTCTGGGTACTGTGGTTCCCTCCCCTGGTTCAAAGATATGCAGGCTCCATGAATATCCCATCCTCAACAAAGGGAGAGCCTAACACTTAAATGCAAAAGTTAAGACTGAAGCATTCTCAGCAATCTTCTGCCAGAAGTGCCATGTGGATGATCCATCTCAGTCTCCTCCATTGGTCCCCAGCATTACAGATACCAGTCTTCAGCCAATTCATTTCACTCCACACAATGCCAAGAAACAGTTGGAAGCATTGAATACTGCAAAGGCTACAGGCCCTGTCAACATTCCAGCAATAGTACTGAAGATTGTCCTCTAGAACTTGTTGCTTCCCCCAGCCAAGCTCATCTAGTACAGTTACAACACTGGCATCTACTCAACAATGTGGAAAATTACTCAAGGTTGTTCTATAAACAAAACGCAGGACAAATCCCGCCCCATCAGTCTACTCTCCATGATGGAAGGTGTTACCATGCAGCACCTCCTCAGTGATGCCCAGTTTGGGTTTCACCAGGGCCACTCAGCTCCTGACCTCATTACAGCCTTGCTTCAAACTGGGACAGAGGAGCTGAATTCCAGAAATGAGGTGAGAATGATAGCTCTTAACATAAACACTGCAAAAGACCGAGAGTGTCATCAAGGAGCCCTCGCAAAACTGGAATCAATAGGTATCAGGGGCTAAACTCTCCACTGTTTGGAGTCATACTTGACACATAGGAAGATGGTTGTGATTGTTGGAGGTTAGTCATCTCAACTCCAGGACATTTCCACAGGAGTTCCTCAGGGTAATGTCCTCAGCCCAATCATCTTCAGCTGCTTCATCAATGACCTCCCTCCATCATAAAGTCAGAAGTGGGATATTTGCCAATGATTTCACAATGTTCAGCAACTCCTCCAATTCTGAAGCAACCCATGTTCAAATGCAACAAGATTTGCACAATATCCAGGCTTGGGCTGAAAAGTGGTAAGTAAGATTTGTACCACAAATATGTCAGGCAATGGCCATCTCCAGTAAGAGACAATTTAATCACTATCCCAGTGTTAGCAGCACTGAATGCCCCACTATCAACATCCATTGACCAGAAACTCAACTGGACTCACCACATAAACAGCACGGCTGCAAAAGCAAGTCAGAGGCTAGAATACTGTGGCAAGTAATTCACCTCCTAACTCCCCAAAACCTATCCACCATCTACAAAGCACAAGTCACGAGTGTGACAAAATAATGCCCACTTGCCTGGATGAGTGCAGCCCCAACAACACTCAAGATGCTTGACACTATCCAGGGCAAAGCAACTCACTTTCACAAGCATCCACACCCTCCACCACCAAAGCTCAGTAGCAGCAGTAAGTGCTACCTACCAAGATGCACTACAGAATTTCACCAAAGATCCCTCGACTGTACCTGTCAAACCCACAACCACTTCCATCTATAAGGGCAAGGGCAGCAGATACATGAGAACACCACCACCAGCAAAGTTCCCTTCGAATCACTCATCGTCTTGATTTGGAATCATATTGTTGTCCATCCTGTCACTGGTTCAAAGTCCTGAAATTCCATTGCATTGTGGTCTACCTACAGCATGTGGACTGCAGCAATTCAAGAAGGCAGCTCACCACCATCTACTCAAGGGCGACTAGGGATGGGCAACAAATGATGGCCCACTAATGATGCCCACATCCCACAAGTGAATAAAACAAAAATTAGTTAATGTCCCCTGGGTAGAAGCACCCCATCCTAGTGAAAAATCAATGCTTCCAGGTTTTATCACTGGTAAATTGTTAAGTGCTGGAAGGCTGCATACTTGATGTCTTCTGTCCTGGATTACCAGCTCTGCTATGGATAACTAATCCTTCATCATCACCCATATCATTTTGGAGTCTCTTCAATTCCAAAGACAGCCCACTTGCTCCCTTCACAACAGATAATCACTAATAACTTGTTAAGTAACTGACTACTTTTCAATGCCTTCTGGCTACAGATGTGGTGCCAGAAGACTGGAAGACATAGAACATAGAACATAGAACAGTACAGAACATAGAACAGCACAGCACAGTACAGGCCCTTCAGCCCACGATGTTGTGATGAACTTTTACCCTAATCCTAAGGTCTATCTAACCTCCACCCCTACCTTATACTATCATCCATATGCCTATCTAATAGCCTCTTAAATGCCTCAAAAGAGGCCAACTCCACTACCCTGTCCGGCAATGCATTCCATGCCCCTACCACTCTCTGAGTAAAGAACCTACCTCTGACATCTCCCCTGTTTCTACCTCCACTCACTTTAAAGCTACACCCCCTAATAATAGCTACCTCCAACCGAGGAAAAAGTCTCCGGCTGTCTACTCTATCTGTACCTCTGATCATTTTGTACACCTCTATCAAGTCACCTCTCATCCTTCGTCGTTCTAAAGAGAAAACCCCTAGCTCTCTCGACCTGTCCTTGTAAGACCTTCCATCCATTCCAGGCAACATCTCCTTTGCACCTTTTCCAATGCCTCCACATCTTTCCTGTAATGAGGTGACCAGAACTGGACACAATACTCCAGATGTGGCTGAACCAGGCTTTTGTATAGCTGGAGCATAACTTCACGGCTCTTGAACTTGAACCCTCTATTAATGAAAGCTAACACACCATATGCCTTCTTAACAATTCTATCCACCTGGATGGCAGCTTTCAGGGAATTGTGAACATGAACCCCAAGATCCTTCTGCTCCTCCACACTGCCAAGAATCTTTCCATTAACCCTGTATTCTGCTTTCAAGTTTGATTCTTCCAAAATGAATCACCTCACACTTTTCAGGGTTAAACTCCATCTGCCACATCTCAGCCCAGCTCTGCATCCTATCAACGTCCCTTTGTAACCTAGAACAGCCCTCTGCACTGTCCACAACATGACCCACCTTCATATCGTCCACGAACTTGCCAATCCACCCTTCCACTCCTTCATCCAAATCATTTACAAAAGTCACAAATAGAAGGGGACCCAGGACAGATCCTTGTGGTACACCACTCGTAACTGAGCACCATGTTGAATATTTTCCATCCACTACCACCCTCTGTCTTCTTAGGGTCAGCCAATTCTGAATCGAATCTGCCACATTTCCCCCTATCCCATGCCTCCTTATCTTCTGCATGAGCCTACCATGGGGAACCTTATCAAACGCCTTACTTAAATCCATGTATACCACATCCAGTGCCCTACCTTCATCCACGTGTTTGGTTAGCTCTTCAAAGAATTCAATAAGGTTTGTGAGGCATGATCTACCCCTCACAAATCCATGCTGACTATGTGCCTTTGCAAGTGAGCATAAATCCTATCTCTCAGAGCCCTTTCCAATAATTTGCCCACCACTGATGTAAGACTAACTGGCCTGTAATTTCCGGGGTTATCCCTATTCCCTTTTTTGAACAAGGGAATGACGTTTGCCACTCTCCAATCTTCTGGCACTATACCCATGGACAGTGAGGACGAAAAGATCATCGCCAAAGGTCCTGCAATCTCTTCCCTCACTTCCCATAGAATCCTTGGATAAATCCCATCAGGTCTGGGCGACTTATCAATCTTCAACTTCCTCAAAATTCCTTGCACATCTTCCTTACTAACATCGACCTCCTCTAGCCTACCAGCCTGTTTCACACTGTCCTCCTCTACAACTAGATCCCTTTCAGTTAATACCGAAGAAAAGTATTCATTAAGGACCTCTCCTATCTCTTTAGGCTCCGTGCACAAATTCCCTTTGCAATCCTTGATCGGCCCTACCCTTTCTCTGGTCATTCTCTTATTCTTCACATACGTCTAAAAAGCCTTGGAGTTTTCCTTGATCCTATCTGCCAAGGTTTTCTCATGCCCCCTTATAGCTCTCCTAAGCTCTTTCTTCAGCTCCTTCCTGGATATCCCTCTGTATCCCTTCCTGTATCCCCCTAGAGCCTTTATCGTTCCTTGTTTCCTAAACCTTACATAAGCATCCTTCTTCCTCTTTACCAGTTGTTTGACCTCTCTTGAGAACTAAGGCTCCCTCACTTGACTGCATTTTCCCTGCCTGCTAGGGACAAACATATCGAGCACATGCAGTATGCATTCCTTAAACAAACTCCACATTTCAATAGTGCTCATCCCTGACAGCATCTGTTCCCAATTTATGTTACCCAGTTCTTGCCTAACAGAATTGTGATTACCCTTCCCCCAATTATAAACCTTACCCTGCTGTATGTCGCTATCCTTTTCCATGACTATCATAAAAGTAACAGAGTTATGATCGCTACCGCCAAAATGCTCTCCTACCAATTGGCCCGGTTCATGGCCAAGCACCAAATCCAAAGTGGCCTCTCCTCGTGTTGGTCTATCTACGTACTGTGTCAGGAATTCTTCCTGAACGCACTGGACAAAATCCACTCCATCTAAAATATTACAACTAAAATGTTTCCAATCAATATTTGGAAAGTTGAAGTCACCCATGACTACAACCCTGTGACCTCTGCACCTTTCCAGTATCTGGCTCCCAATCCACTCCTCTACTTCTCTGCAACTATTAGGGGGTCTGTAAAAAATCCCCAACAAACTGACTGCTCCTTTCTTGTTCTGGACCTCAACCCAAACTGACTCTGTAGCCATATCATTCTCGAACTGCCTTTCAGTAGCTGCTATACTAGCCCTGACCAGCAATGCCACTCCCCCGCCTCTTTTTCCACTCTCCCTATTTCTTTTAAAGCATCTAAATCCCGGAACTTCGAATATCCATTCCTCTCCTTGAGTTACCCAAGTTTCTGTAATGGCCATGACATCGTAGTTCCAAGTACCGACCCACGCTCTAAGTTCTGATATTTATTTCGCCTTATTTCTGATACTTCTAGCGTTGAAGTATACACATCTCAAACCATCTCTGTGCCCACAATTATGCTCCATCGACCGCATTTCTTTGTAAACAACCTCACTCCCTGTAGTGTCCATTGGAAGGCTGAATACCTCATCCTCTGAATTATAAATCCAGTTCCCCACGCCCTGCCAATCTAATTTAAACCATCCCGTATAGCTCGAGCAAACCTCCCTCCCAGGATATTTGTGCCCTTCCGGTTCAGGTGCAACCCATCCTTACCGTACAGGTCCCACCTTCCTGAGAATGTGCTCCAATTATCCACATAATGGAAGCCCTCCCTCCTACAGCAGCCCTGTAACCATGTGTTTAGCTGCACTGTCTCCCTTTTTCTTACCTCGTCATCACGTGGCACTGGTAGTAATCCAGAGATAATTACCCTGTTTGTCCTGGACTTCAGCTTCCAACATAACTCCCTGTACTCGTTTTTCACATTCTCTGTCCTTTTTCTACCTATGTCATTGGTACCGATGTGTACCATGACTGCTGATTGCTCACCCTCCCCCTTAAGGATCTTGAAGACACGATCTGAGACATCACGGACCCTGGCACCCGGAGGCAACATACCATCTGTTCATCTCGTTCGCATCCACAGAACCGCCTCTTACTATCGAATCCTCCACTACAATTTCTCGCCTATTCTCCCCCCTTCCCTTCTGTGCCACAGGGCCAGGCTCAGTGCCAGAGACCTGCCCGCTGTGACACCTAAAATTGTGTCCATTTTGCTCCATTGTTCAAAAAGGGACAAAGGGATTGATCATGTAATTATACACCCGTCAGCCTAATGTTAATAGTGGGAAAATTAATGTAGAGTCTTCCGAGGAATAGAATAAATCTTCATTTTGAAATTTGAGAATTAATCAAAGACAGTTAGCACAGATTTGTTAAGTTATCACATTGTCAAGGAGGTAACAAAGAAGGTCAATGATGGTAGTGTATTTGTTGCAATCTTCATTGGTCTTAGCAAGGCTTTTGATAAATTCCCACATGGCAAGCTGGTCATGAAAACAAAAACCCACTGGATCCAAGATGAAGTGGCAAGTCAGATCTAAAATTAAGTCAAAGGTAAGGAACAAAAAATGGTTGAGGAATGCTGTGTCCACTGGAGTTCTGCAAGGCTCATTTATAGGTCCTTTCATTTTATGATATATATCAATCATTTGGATTTGAAGGTAGGAGGCATGATGAAAATGTTTGTAGCTGATACGAAAGTTGCTGTGTGGCTCATAATAAAGAAGATAGCTGTTGTCTGCAGAAAGAAATCAATGACCTTGTCATGGGCAAAACAGTGGCATTTGGAATTCAGCAGAGAGAAGTGTGGTGTAACCTATTTAGGGAAAGGTGAAAATACAAGGTCGTACATAATCAATGAGGATACTGAGAAGCACAAAAATCAGAAGGACATTACAGTGTATCCCCTCAGATCCCTGAAGGTAGCTGGATGGATGGATAAGGTACTGAAGAAGGCACATAGGATGCATATTTTTATTAGCTGAGGAATAAAATATAACAGCTCAGAGATTATGCTGGAACTGTATAAAGCACTATTTTGGCCACACCAGAGGACATACAGAGTACCATACCTTTGGAAAGATGTGATTGCAATAGAAGAGAGTCAGAAGAAATTTATGATGATGTGGCCTGGACTGGAAAATTTTAATAATGAGTTAAGATTGAATAGGCTTGTTTTCTTTGGAACAGGGATACTGATGGGAGACCTAGTTGAAGTATATAAATTACCAGAGATTCAAATTGCATGGACAGGATACGCTATTTGCCGGAGTAGATGGTTCTAGAACCATGGGGTGTACATTTAGGAATAGGAGGTCAGAGGCTTAGAGGTATGTCAGGTTGGTAGAGCTCTGGAACCAATTGTCAGAAAGGGTGATAGAAGCAGAAACCCTCATAAGTCACACTTCAATATGATGGTAAAGTGACATAACCTGTGGAACAACAGAGATACAGTCAGATTAGACTGAATGGATTCTGGCAAGGAAATGCTGAACTGAATGGCCTCCTTCCATGTTGTAAATTATGATTTGATGATTCGATGAAAAGTCTGTGTGACCTTGTTGGGAAGGAACTATTATGAGTAACATACTAAACAACATAAATAGCCACAGAATATACAAATTCATTTCCATCATCTTCCTGACCACAATCTGAACATACAAATACCAGATTTGAAGATATTTTCATAAATTAGAGGTATGGAGTTTCTAATTGCTGATATTTGCTTCTATACAACATATTCCTATTCAAGGCAGTGATTATGGGGTTACAGCAGCACAATAGCTATATTACTAGACTAGTAACCCAGAAGTATAAACTAATACCCCAGAGATGTAAGCTCAAATCTCACCATAGTATTGAAAATTAAAAGGCTAGTAATAGTCACCATGAAACTAGTGGGTAGTTAAGAAAATCCATCTGGTTCACTAATGTTTATTTGTGACGGAAATTCTTGTCCTTACCTGTTTGTCTAAAACTGTAACTTCAGCCACCAAATGGAAGGCATCAGGAATGGTTGCACATATACATTCAGCCAGCACTGCAGCTGCAGCTGCCAGCACATGCACAACTGTCCTTGACACCTTTCCGTTGGACAATATTCAGAAAATTGGTGAAGTTTAAGCAAGTTGTTTTAAAATTTTAGAAGACTACAAAATATTGTTCCAAAACATACCTGTACAAAATGTTCTTCCTCAGACTGGTGAGCAGGTAAAGTTTTACAAAGTTTGCGCTTTGAGTTGTGGAGCTGTCAGTCTTTGTGGAGCAGGTTCCTGCACAACTCAATTAGCTCAACTGATAGTTAATGGGGTTTGTAGTTCCAATGTCAAGGCTTTGGAACCCATATTGGATGACATTTTTTATTTAGCATATTACTTGGGAAGATAATAAACTGCACTCAATTAACTGAGCAAGGGCTTTTGCAATTGGTAGTTTGAGCACAGTTCTTTGGCTAATCCGGCCTACGAAATATGGCCATTATGAAATACTGCAGCTATACGCTCAGTAAAAAAAAACATCTGGATTTGTTGCTGGCATTGCTGTTACTTTCTCATTGGCATTTCCTCTCACTCTGTCATGGCTTTGCTACCTTCATTTTTATTTTCAGGCATGCTTTTAGGATTGAGCATGCATTAGATGCCTTAACTCATACCATTGTGCATTGTACAGGCACAGTTACAAAGTGCTTCCCCTACCAATGTGGCACAAATAAATGCACTTTTTCCTATGTGTGACCATGCCTCCGACCACCCACACACCCAAACACACCCAAACACACACACACACACACACAGAGTAATATAATTGATCATTAACCATCTGCTGAACTGGATTAATATGTCTTTTGTATCAGAGATAAAAGGTACTGCAGATGCTTGAGAATCCGAGATAACAAGCATGGGGCTGGATGAACACAGCAGGTCAAGCAGCATCATAGGAGCAGGAAAACTTGA
>JAHRHZ010000283.1:30063991-30125007 GCA_024137785.1 Ginglymostoma cirratum | reverse complement strand
TCAAGTTTTCCTGCTCCTATGATGCTGCTTGACCTGCTGTGTTCATCCAGCCCCATGCTTGTTATCTCTAATATGTCTTTTGGTTGTATTTGAAAAGGTATTTCCTCAGTATCACACTCTCAAGTGCAAGTATGAACTGGAATTATGGAATTTGGGCTTTTCCAGCTGACATTCCATGAATGAATAATAAAAAAAGAAACTTGGATTGAAGAACATATAATAGCACACACAGCATCCAAATAACAGAGCAAAATTTTAACCAATTCAAATCCATGCATTTACACTGAGTTAAAACTGAACCCAATGCCGAACCCAATGCCTACCACAGTTGACAGGCTCATCTGTATTCCTTATCAATTATATAATGAAAACTTATTTTTAACATGGGAGAAACAATTATTCAAAAAGATTATAATGTACCAGACAGCTTGTTGATCTGGACGCCCTAATCCATATCATGTACCATAGTTGAATTGTTTAGCATATGTTAAAGCCCATAGCTACACTGCTAGCCTGCAATGGAATAATGGACATATATTTCACTGGTGTTTTGCATACAGATGACAACCTTCCAAAAGAAGGTTTATGCTATGTACTGACTTTGTACCTGCTTGTGGACCAGATAAATAAACAGCGAGCTCAAACTGCTAGGTACCCACGCAGAATTCCATGATGAGTGTTTTTGGCATCTGGTTTCCTCACAGCATGTGACAGGATCGGAGGTTGCTTAGTTATGAGGCAAAGTACGTAGTTACTGAGGCCAACAACAAGCAATAACCCCCGCTTAAAAAGTATCTTGCTGATACCTAGTGAGAATCTCATTATGAAACCTGGAACTCTGTTGGAAAATGTTGCTCGCTGCTGTCAACCTTGAGAAATGCCTCACAGGAATTCCCAAGTGATTCTCCCAGATTTCTCACCAAATCCCTTGTTGTTCAAGGTTTAGTAACATTCCGCTCCTGATTTTGCAATCTATTGACCTATTGTTACTCAAAAAAGAACTCCATTTGTTTTCACTGTAGCCACCTCACATTGCATATGAACTTTCAGTGACTGCTCAATGACAAAATCTCATCACAACTCCTTGTTCAGTTACTTAAACTTAGCACCTGAACATAGAATAACCTTGGCTTAAGCTCATGGGGCATTAGGCAGCACTTCACCATCTCATTTGACTTATCTAAATAATTTGTCAGCCTATAATCTCCTCCTTATTCTGATTAACAATGAGAACTTGCATTTATTCAGTGCATTTAATGTAGTAAAACATCTCAAACTGTTCATTAAGAATTATATCAATAAAAATATTTTGACACTAAGTCATTTAGGGAACAATCAGAAAAGATGAACAAAATCTCGGTCAAAGCAGCAGTTTTTTTTAGGAATATTAAGATCAAGAGATGGAAAGGTTTCGGACCAATTAAAATCTGGGAACACAAAGGGGGCCAGATTTGGATAAGTGCTCAAAGGCTTATATGGTGAAAAAAGGCCACACAGAATGGAAAGAGAAACATCATGGAGGAATGTGAGTACAAAGACGATGGTTTTAAAATTGAGGTATTGTTAGTCTGGGAGTCAGTGACAGACAGCAGATATGGGGGACTGCGTAGTTGGAATTCAAGTGAGTTTAGATACAGGTAGCACAGTGTAGAATGAGTTAATTAGGTTGAGGAAGCATGAAGGGGTTCAGATACATGCTACCCTCTTCCTTCTCCTCTTCCTTTAGCTGAGGTGCCCTCTAAAGTCCTGGCAGCAAGCACTACATCCTCAGGCAAGGAAGCATGAATGCTATCATTGTCAGAAAGGTTTGTACACCGCGGAACTATCCTGTTGTGGTGCCTTAGCAATTCCTATAATTTTGGCATTTTGGTATACGAGCATCACTGGCTATACCTGGATTTATTGTACTTCCCTAATTGCGCTTGAGAAACTTGGTTGAGCTGACTTCTTGAACTGCTGCAGCTCATATTGTTTAGGTGCATCCACAGTGCTTTATGGTAGGGAGGTTCAGGATTTTAGTCCAGCAACCCTGAGGAACAGTTATATAGCTTCAAATACAATGGTATCTGGGTTGAAGTGCAATTTTCAGGTGAAACCCTAACCCTATTGATGGTACATGCTGCTGTCATCATGCATCTGCAGTGCATAGAGTGAAAGCTGGAGGTGGTGGATCGTCTGCTAATGAATTGGGGTGCTTTGTCCTGATTGGTGTTGAGTCTCTTGCGTGTTGCTAGAGTTGCACTCACCAAAATAATTGGAAAGTATTCTAGCACACACCTGACATGTGCCTTGTAGATGTCGGACAGGTTTTGGTGATGCAGGAAAGAAGTTCCATGCCACAAAATTCCCAGCCATCACATTTATACGGCTGGTCCAGTTCAGTTTGCTGATTATAAATGATTCAGTAATGGTAATGTCATTGTTTTTCAAGGAGAGATGATCAGATTCTCTTTCATTGAGACAATCATTGCTAGCACTAGTGTAGCACAAATGTTTCTCACCACTTATTAGTCCAACCAAATATCTTCCAAGTCTTTCTGCAGATATACATGGGCTGCATCAGTATCTGAGGAATTACAAATGGACAACAGCTGCATGAAGACTGCTACACTGCTGTGAGAATCTGCAGCTGTCTAAGAGTACTGGTATCCATGAGGCTGCCTGGAAGCAAATTGAGCTTACATGGTAATAAGCGTGAGTCTCATTACCTCATTTGAGAATTCCACTGCAGCACTAAGATCTGTCTTTCTCACAATGAAAACGGAGTCATCGATCACAAGATGTTGTACCATGGCTGTGTCCGCAAGTGTTCTACTCCCAAATCCTTGTAGACTTTATATATATATGTGTATAAAAGAGTTACACACAATACAATCATACATCTCCTCACCTATCAAGGCTATATATTTGTTTGTAGTGATTCAAGATAATTCATGTCCACTAAATAAATACAATTAATATACAACTAACAATGAAGTGGGCTATGACTTCCAGGCTGAAAAGATAGGGTACAAGCTCCAAGTATTGCCCGTCCCAAGTTGGAGTCAGACTATACCATTCCTAAATAGTGACAGGAATCTCTGTGATAGGTTTACAAATACACCAAGCATCTTTATGTGAATAGCCAACAACCATACCATCTTATGAATACAAATCTCTGGATTTATGTTGTGTTTACCATCCTGGATTCAGCTAATGAGTCGACCCGTTTTAGTCAAATTATTTTATGAACATGAGCTAGAGATCCTCTGAAACTAACCAAACTTTCTTTTAAACAGGGGGATAAATATTCCATAAAACAAAAAAAAAGTACTGTGGATGCTGGAAATTAGAAACAAAAATTAGAAATTGCTGGAAAAACTCAGCAGGAATGGCATCATCTGTGGTGAGAAATCAACAATTTTTGTGTTTTTTTTTGCAAAAAATCTTCCATGTTAGGTTAGGTATCCTTCTTGAATGATCAGCTCACAAGAGACTGCAAAGTAGCTAACAAGCACCTTACAGCTTTACAAATAACCATAAAAAATTGGGCCAACAGCATGACAACATTTCAGTCAAGGGATGAAGTGTTAGTATTATTGGGTTTACAAGGTTAGCCATTGAAAGCATAATTCATTTGTCCCTATAGGGTATTCAAAAGCATTTGGAAAGTAAATTATTTGATTGACGTCACTTATCACTCGAAAAAGAAATGCAGTGTCACGTCAAAATGTTGAAGCAATACCATTGCCAGGATGAGCAAGTACTGGTATGAAAGGCAGTAAGGACAGTGAAAGCTGAAATGGGAAAGAAAATGATTTGGGAGGCAGCCTAGACAATTCTTAAATTGAACATTCCATCGTCTGGTTCACAAACACTGAATTATTAGCAAGACTGAATACCACACTTTCGTATTTAGAAGCAAAGCCATGAAGAGACCTAACAAGGCTACTTAAGGAATTTAAAGGAGTCAAACCTGTGTGTACTATCTTAGCAATATAAGATGTGGTGTAGGGGAATATTTTTCTACAAAATAGCATCCTTACTGTTTAGGTCCAGTGAAACGATCCAGGTGAAAGCAGAAATGCGATATATGCTGAAAAACCACCAAAGTAAACCTATTCAAAGTAGGTGGAGGTCCTCAATTTATTAATGCCCAAGCCTGATGATTCAGCCAGGTTCTGCACGGACTGCAGAAAGGTCAATGCAGCAACAAAAGCAGACTCTGACCCGATTCCTTGCTGGAAGCCTGTATGATTAGTGACATATTTTTCACCAAAACACATCAGTTAAAGGGATACTGGCATGTCCCTTTAAAACCCAGAACTAAAGAAATGTCAAAAATAAATCAGAAATTGCTGGAAAAACTCAGCAGGCCTGGCAGCATCTGCGGAGAGAAAGAAGAGTTAGTGTTTCGGGTCCAGTGACCCTTCTTCAGTACTGATAGTGGCCAGGAAAAGGATGGTACATATGCTAGAAAAGAGATTGGCAGGAGTCAACAATAGGTGGAGAGAGAGCTCAGACGACAGAAAACAGTTGGGCAGACAAAGGAATGGGTAAAGGTCATCCTGGGAGAATGAAGGGCTGCTAATAGGGCCGTTACTGGCTGACAATGGGTTGTTTGTGGTAGCAATTCATGTGATCACAGGGCCTGGTGTGTGGGGTTGGGGTAAGGACATGAGGTAAGGTAGTCAGGCCCTAAAATTATTGGAGTCGATAATGTGTCCAGAAGGTTGCAGAGTTCCCAAGCGGAAAATGAGGTGTTGTTCTTCCAGCTTGAGCTGAGCTTCATCAGAGCACTGTAGCAAGCCTGAGACAGAAATGCTGACCAGGGAACATGGTGGTGTGTTGAAGTGGCAGGCAAACGGAAGCTCCGGGTAATCTCTACAGACAGAAAATAGGTGTTCTGTGAAGCTATCGTCCAGTCTGCGCTTCATCGCCCCAATGTAAAGGAGACCACATTGTGAGCAGCAAATACAGTGGACTAAATTGAGTGGAGTGCAGATAAATTGCTGCTTCATCTGGACAGTGTGCCTGGTGCCTTGGATAGTGAGGATGGAGGAAGTAAACAGACAGATGTTATACCTTCTGCAATTGCATGCGAAGGTGCCCTGGGGCTGTGGTGGGACATTGAGAATGGAAGAGCAGTATATCAGGATGCTCTGGAGGGAACAACCTCTGCAGATGGCTCTCAAGAAAAAGAAAGGTAATATGTGTCTGGTGGTGGCATCCAGCTGGACGTGAAGGAAATGGCGCCTATTGATCCTTTGCATGTGGATACTGGTGGGACAGTAGGTGAGGATGAGTGGAACCCTATCATTTTTATGTACTTGCTCCCTAGGCAGCAATTTCTGATTTGTTTCAGGTTTCCAACATCCATAGTTCATTGCTTTTTTGTTAAAGAAATATCAGTCTTAGTCAAAATGGATGGTCTTTTCCAATGCTGAGTGATGCCACTTGGGCCAGAAGGTGCCTTAGCAGTTTTCCAGAGACTGATAAACTAAGTGATCAGCAATGTTCTTAACTATTTCTCATTTAACTTGATGTGCTGTTATATAGTGATACCTATAAGGACCACTTGGAACAACTGTAAACTCTGCTTATAAAATTGCAGTCTGTTGATTTGGTGATAAACCTTGCCAAAATATATTTGCAAATGCATGGGCATCCCCACCTTGGGAATATAATAGAGCAAGCACAAATACTGCTAAACATAGAAAAAGCACAAATATTAGCAGAGTTCGCTAGCCTGTAAGACTAAATAAGGCATCATGGTATTTCGGGGTGTGTACCACAGGATTTAACAAAATTTCAGCACCATTCACAGAATTGCTGTAAAAGAAACCCAAGATGGCATAGGGCAGTGCCAAGGACCTTTCAAGAGGCTGAAGATAGTTTTGTAAATGACTCAGTGTTAGTTGCCTTAAATTTCACTAAGGCCTTCAAGGAAGAAATTGATGCTGGTTATAGGAATGTGGATAGGATTACAGAAGCAAGTGGGATACTCTTCCAAAATGCTAAGTTCACAACTAGACAGTAGAAAAAGAAACCCTAGAATTGTTTCTGGCTTTTAAATATTTTGAAGTATATGTTCATCATTGCTATTGGCAGACACATACTGATCATCACCAATTTACTTTTGTGGAGTTTACTATTACAGCCTTAACATTTAAAGATTGTCCACTTTGTGAGAACAAACTGATGTAATTGCTGATGCTTTGAATTGTCTGAGTGCTAAAGATGATGCCTGGTACAACTGTACAGCCTTTTTAAAGAGTGAATGACAGTGAATGTGAATATTGTTTTTATCATATTTTGTTCAGTTAACATTTTGTGATGAAACACATTTAAAAATGGTGTTTTATTTCTCTATGGATGGACGGATTATGAAAACACTTCGTTATCATTATTTTTTGAGGATTTATGGAAAGATAGAAGTTCATTTGGATGTTTAAACTAACTTTTTTTAAAAGGGGCTATTTAATACATTGGGACATTTCTTTTAAAGACGTTTCTTGTAAGTCATATGGTTTAGTTCAATTGCTTGGAATGATTCATTGGAAATCAATGCCATAACCATCAAGTAAGGGTTCAACCGTGTTCACTGAGGACCGTTGAAAGGTCTACCTGTAGCAGCAGACCACAAATGAAGTACCAAACTGGTGAAGCTACAAACAGAGGCATATGTGAATGCTAAGCAATGGAGGCAGCATTTCAGAAATTACTAATTGAACAACAAACAGGTTAAAGTTTTGCAGGTTCTGAGGAAGGGTCACCGGACCTGAAACATTAACTCTGACTTCTCTTCACAGATGCTGCTAGACTCGCTGAGCTTTTCCAGCAACTTCTGTTTTTGTTAAAGTTCTGCAGTCCTGAAACATTCAGTTGTGACAGTTGCTGAATTTTAAACAAGGGAGGAAGAGGTTCACAAATGTCCATGTTTTCATTACTCATGAGCCAGAATGTTAGCACAAAAGACAAGGGTGGAGTATTTGTGAACATTATCTGCCAGAAATGCTGAATGGATGATCCATCATGTCATCCTTATGACATTCCTAACAGCACAGTCAGAATTCAGCAAGTTAATACACTCCATGCAAAATTAAGGAACAAAAGATCTCAATGAACACTGCAAAAACTAGGGCCCTGACAAAATTTTGGCTGCATTAGTTTTAATCTCAAACCCATCTTTCTCTGTTCATAGATGCTGCTAGAGCTGCTGAATTTCTCCAGCACTTTGTATTTTTATTTTAGCATCCATAGTATTTTGGTTTTGCATATAAAATCTTGGCTGTGCTGTGAAGAGTTGGGTTCGAGAGCTAGTCATGTGTCAAGCTTCTAAGTAACAATGTAGAAAATTTCCCAGTTATATCCTGTCCTAAAATGAGGAACTACTATGATAAAAATGTTCTTCTTCTTCAAAAAATGTATATTAATTTCCTTAATCTAATGCCAACTTTATCATACTTCTATCAAATACTCAAATCAGAGTGAGAATTTGGTAATGTGAAATAATTTGGTCCATGAGGGAAGAGGTGCAGTTATGACTTTGTACAAAAAGTGAATAGGCTGAGAGAGGGATCTGGTGACCAACAGCAGGATCTAAGGGCTGAAGCATAGAGGCATTAATTAGGTGAACAGCTAAGCGAGTAGTTTGTGAGTTTTCTGTTTTCTTTTGGACTCTGAACAGAGAATCTCATCCTGATATCCAAATCTTAGTTGGAAAATGTAGCTAGTTGCTTTCAACATTGGGGAAGACCTCACTTGATGTCTCATGCAATTTTCCTAGATTTCTCACCATAGCCATGGAATATATTACAGAAAGGAAGATAGCTTGTATGAGGGGGATAAAACATGCATGGCTTAGCAAGGAAGTTGAACGTAACATCAAAACAAAAACTGAGTCGTACCATATTGCAAAAGCCAGTGGTAGGCTGAAAGGTTGGGAAACTTATAAAGATCAACAAAGGGTCACTAAAAAGAATAAAGATAAATTATAAAAGAAAACAGGTGCAAAAGATCAAAATGGTTAGCAATAGCTTCTAAAAGTACAGAAAAGGGAAGAGAGTAGCTAAAGTGAATGGAGGTCAGAGACTGGAAGGGTGAGAATGGGAATCAATAGTGGGGAACTCTGAAGTGTAGGAGACATTTAACCAATATTTTGTAGTGGATTTCACAGTGGAGGACACTCATACCATCTCAATTCTATTAGGCAGAGATTATAAAAAGGGAGGAACTTAGAACAATCTTCATCACAAGGAAAGATGTACTGAGTAAACTATTAGGATTGAAGGTAGGCAAGTCCCGGAGCCTCTTTACCTACAACCTAGGTCTTAAAGGAAGTGGCAGTAGAGATAGTGGAACCATTGGTTACAATGTTCCAAAATTCCCAGGATTAGTAGATTGGAGAGATACGAATACAATTCCGAAAAAAGGTGGGAAGCAAAATGTAGGAAACTATAGACCAGTTAGTTTAACATTTGTCATTGGGGAATTGTTAGAATCCATTATTAAGGAAGTAATAACAGGACATTCATGAAGTTAAAATACAACCATCAAAGTCAGCATGGTTTCATGAAGAGTAGATCATGTTTGACAAATTTTCTTGAGTTCTTTGAAAACACAGCAAGCAATGTGGATGATTTGGATCCTATAAATGTAGCATATCTGGACTTACAGAAGACATTTGATAAGGCTGCTGCATAAAACGTCAATTCACAATGTAAGATCACACAGAGTTAAGGATGTCAACAGAAAGCTGGGATAAATGGTTCTTTATCTGGTTTGCAAGATGTAACTCATGAGTGTTCAGTCCTCGCACAGCAATTATTGACAGAATGACTTGGAAACAGGAATATAAGGTAAGATAGCCAAATTTGCAGAATACCCTAAAATAGGTGGGAAATGAAGTTGCAATAATGAAATAAGAAATTTACAAATGAATATGGATAGGTTAGGTGAAAGGGCCAATTAATTAATAATAGATTGAAAGATTATGGAGAGCAGGCAGGAAAGTGAAGTTGAGGCTAAATTGAAATCAGCCATAATTGCAGTGAATAGCATAGCAGGTTCAAGGGCTGAATTGTTTATTTCTGGTTCTAGTTCTATGTTCTTGCGTTATTTTCTGAGAATAATGTTAGACTGCAACAGGTCACAGAAAGGCCGTTAGAATTAACACATTAATGAAATTTAATGCAGAGAAATGTAAAGTGGTACATTTTGGTAGGAAGACTGAGGATAAGTATTAATATTAAAGGATCCAATTACATTGAGGATGTAAGAGCAGAGGGGCTTGAGTGCACTTGTGCAAAATATTGCTGAAGGTGGCAGGGCTGCTTGAGCAAGCGGTTAATAAGGCATTAAATATCCTAGGCTTTACATTGGAGGCATAGAACATAAAACAAGGAAGTTATGGTGAATCTTTCTAAAGCACTAGTCCAGTGTCAACTGGAATATCGTGTCTAATTTTGGACACAGCACTTTAGGAAGATTTCTTTTTTCCTTTATTCATTCACAGGATGAGGGCATCACTGTCCAGGCAGCATTTATTGTCCATCCCTAATTGCCCAGAGGGTAGTTAAGAGTCAACCACATTGTTGTGGGTCTGGAGTCACATGTAGGCCAGACCAGGTAAGGACGGTAGTTCCTTAAAGGACATTATTGAACCAGATGGGGTTTTCCCAACAATCGGCAATGGATTCATAGTTATGAATTAGTTATATTCATAACTATAGACTCTAAATTCCAGATGTTTTTATTGAATTCAAATTCCACCATCTGCCGTGGTGGGATTTGAACCGGGCTCCCCGGAATGTTATCCCACTCTCTGGATTAACAGTCCAGCGATAATACCACTTGACCATGTTCAGTGTTATTCCCAAGACATTGCAGAAATGGTTTACAAGCATAGCTGCAGGGATGAGAGACTTATGTTTTTTGGGTAGATTAGTGAAGCTGGGATTGTTCTTTTCAGACAAGAGTAGGGTGGGAGGAGATTTGATTGAAGTGTTCAAAATCACAAGCAGTTTTGCCAGGACAGCTGAGGAGTAACTGCTCTCAGGAGCAGAAGGGTTGAATGAGAGGATATTAATTTAAAGCAAATCAGAGGTGACGTGAAGAAAATTATTTTCATGCTTAGTACTTCGGATGTGGAACCCATTGCCTGCGTGTATGTTGAAGGTAGATTCAAAAGGGAATACGACAAATATCTAGCATATAGTGTTTACATAAAGCTGGCATGGACATGATGAACTGAATGGCCTCTTTCTTACTGTAATCATTCTGTAGTTCATGACATTGCAAGATAATATTGCAAAATACTTATAAATGTAGAACTTTATATGTCACATGCAGTGTTGTAAGATATGACAATAAATGGATGACACCGTTCTAAAACACAAAAAAATTAAAATGACACCAACCTCTGAAAAAGAATTCCGTTGAGCTTGTAAGCTGACCTTGACCACTTCAAAAGGGTTGACAACAACACCTTCAGTGAGTCCAGATCCAAGACCAGCAACTGTAAAAATCTAAAGAGTTGTTAAATAATACATTGGTAAGAAGAAAATACAATGTAATGTTTCTTAAAATTAAATATTGGCTTTGACTTAGTGGCAGTTCTCTTGTTTTTGGTTCAGGTAATCGTTGATTCAAATCCCACATCAGAACCTTGAATACGGACACTTTATTGCTGTACTGGTGGGACAATGCATTGGTTGACTGTATTGTCTTTCGGATAAGACAAATTACTCTTTCAGCCACACTTGAAAGAATGTGGAACAAAGAAGTACCGAACTACAGAGTACTAGGCCACTGTTGGCCTTCTCTCAGCTTCTTCCTGATTGTGCTTCCCCACACTCTCAATCACTTCCCTCATTCTCCTGACTACTCTTCTCTCTCCCAAAGGACTTCCTCTTTCTTAAGCACTTCCCACTGTCTCACAGGATTTACGATGGTAATAGGACCCCAAACTTCAAACACTGTTCACTGATGATCTGTTGGAGTTACCAAGCACCTACTGTTTACAGATAAATGAGGTCAAAGCTTCAATATGAAGTCTGCCTCACCCACTCATTTTGAATTGTTGGATTGTTTATTTTAGTTAACCAAGAAAGACAATGTGAATCAATTTCACGCCCTTGCATCTATAATCACATTTAGGAAGATTTTCCTCTCGCCTATATCACATAATTGGTTTAATGAACTTGCAGCTGAATTGACCTCTTCCAGTTTAGGATCCCAAAATCTCAAACAACTCCACAAAGCTCCCTCATTCTGCTAACATATGACAATCCATATAACTGACTGACTTGCTTTATTTCCAAAAGTCTCGATTTTAAATAGTTTGAGCACATTCTTCAATGAGACAAATGTCTTTTGTTTTAGTTTCTTCCTTATATTTCACTAATTTCCTTACCAAATAAATACATTTCATACTTATTCCACTTCATTTACATCAAGATGGGTTTTAAAACTTTAATGTTTTTCTTGGGAAGTATACACATTGCTTATTCCAAATTGTCCTGAGAGCAAAAGGCTAAGCCACGTAGAATGAGGGTGATAATTAAAAGTAGACCAGAGCAAGTGGTGAGATGTGCCTTATCTGATGAAAACAAGTGAAGCAATTGGGTTTTTACAGCAGCTTTCACAACTACTGAGCTGAAATTTGAACTTGGAAGCTCTAAACTATTACCATAAATACTGGTCTACTTTATCTCAGTCTATCCCTATGGTTCATAGATGCCTTGCACATGACAGGACTATGATTAGTTCTTTTTACTGCACATTCAATTAGGGTTCATTTCTCATGGTTAATTGGGACTGATTGCAACTTAAGAATTAGAGAGGCTGATTGAAGGTGCTAAGGCATCAGAATCTCTCATATGCATATGTTTTGTGTTAACAGTTCTGAGGAGCAGAATATGATAGATCTGTGCGGGATGGTGGTACACTGAATGATCATGACACACAGGTCAGGGTTGTTACCATTCAAAGACACACTACATAAAGTAGGCTTGTTGGGTGATATGTTCCTGAAAGTTCCAACAAACAGACGGATGTGACTATCATGAGATTTGCACAAAACGCTACTGGCAAGTTTAATATTGGACAAATGTGCAAAATGACGGCAAAGAATATGAGGCCCATGAACTGGCAGAATAGGAGAGAAGTGTGGAAATTAAGAAAGCCCTGTGCAAGTTCTAATATTGGTACTGAGAGTGACTTTTGTGTGACACAATCACATACCAGAGAATTGCCAGTAACCAAAAAAATCATTGAATTGTATGTGAAGGCTGTAGATTGTATTAATTATACGATGTCAGAAGAGGTACAGAAGAGTCTCAGAATATGATGGAAGCACAAAACCTCATAATTTTGAAATTTTGGTCGCTGTAAGAAGAGTAAAGAACAAACTAATCAAATGGGCAAAACAAAAGGAATTAGATACCTTGAAGGAATTTATTACCAGATAAGGGACAGTCAGCCTTGCTGCACAGTTAGCCTTGTGCTGAAAGTTCCTTGCAATGGAGATTACAAGGTTGAAGTGAGACTAGATACTTGGGTTTTGAAGAGCAACTGGATGATTTGGAAGTGTTTCTGAAACTGCATAAAGCACAAGTGATGTGGAAACTGAACAAACAGGTTTGTGGTTTAAATGATGCTGAAAGTATGTGGTATTTTTTTGGTGAGAATTGTTCGGAAGAAAGTTGGTTGAGTTCAACTAAATCAGATCTCACAATATTTTATTTGGACCAAAAAGGGACACTTTATCTGACATCTTTCTGAAATGTATTGATGATGAGGTGGTGCCGTGGATTTGAGAAATGTATTATTAATAAGCTTTTGGAATGGAATCGAAGATTAGAAATCAAGCTTAAGCAGTATTGGTCCGGAATAACTTTGGTACAGCAATCGTAATGAAAGATTATTGCTCCTACCCTGGTTAACTGTGCCAGGACATTAGAGAAAATGATACGTATCTGAAGAAGAAATAGATCAGTTGTGAAGCTTGATTAGTCAGTTGAATTGGTTTTGCACCCAAGTAAGCAAGAAAAAAATGCAAGTTTTGATGTATTGAAACAAAATACTATGATTAAACACTCAAGTTGTGGATGTTTTAAGGGAAAACAGTTTTTTAACCTTCATTGAATATGGACAAATACATTAAGTTTTCATCTACAGGTGTACAAAAGAATGCAAAATTAGTTATTTTTACTGATGCTTCTCATGTCAGTATTCCGGGTGAGTGTTTGAGCATAGGTAATTTCCTAATATGTTGTAGGTGAAAGTGGATAAGGTTCCCCTTTACCCTGGGTAGTGAAGAAAATGTTTTAAAAATGCTAAAAGTACATTAACTGTGGAAATGCTGTCTCAAATGGGTCAATTAGAGAGTGCTAGCATAGGGTAATATCACTGGTAATCTTGAGCTTTAGGCTAATGCTTTGGGGGTATGGGTTTGACTCCCACAATGTTAGATGGTGAAATGTGAATTCATAGCAATTTGGAATGAAAAATTAGGTGACCATGTAAATACATTTAATCATTGCAAAAACCTGTTCAGCTCACCAATACATAACTAATGCATATACATAGCTTTGAGTGACTATTTGAGATGCTTTCCCCAATTTTCAGTTAGTTTCTTGAATTCACCACCAACAGTAAAGTCTGTTCTGTAGATTTTTCTTCTCTGATCATGCTATGATAAATTTTCTAGTATCCATTACAGGCTGCAGTGTGCATCACTTCAGCAAGAGATGATAGTCCTCCCTGACTGGCTGTCAGAGCTGTGAAAGTCAAGCAACCTTTTTTCTCAATTGAAAGCAAAGAACTTCCGCTGCCTCTCTGTGATAATTATTGAAATGTAGGGAAGGGTGTAACCTGTTCTCAAAAATGGCTTCCTCTGCCCCGTGATAATACAAAATTCAATAATCTCACCTCCAGGTAGAAATATGAATTAACTATCGTTGACTCCTACTCACTGTCCTCTTAGTTCAATTGGACAGACTGTAGCACAACTGGTTATAACCAGTACCTTCAAAATGTTTCTGAAATGCTGAGAGACTCAGAGTCTATTCCTTGCAAACCCTGAAACTGCTGCCAATGTTAAATCATAAATACCTTGCAACTTCTCCACAGCAATACCATCTAAGCCTTCCTTTGTCCTCTAACAATTAAATCACAAAAGTTTACAGCCAAGCAATTCAACACAAAGAATGGAAATTTAAATGTAGATTAATGGCTAGTTTTTGTGGTAAAATAATGTTCAAAGTATAACAAACTATCCAAAACTAAAAATAACAGCACAGGAAGGTATGCCATGTGCCTTTCCTAGAAGACACATTAGTTTCCAACACCAGGTGTTTACTTGGGCAAACATGTGCATGGGGGAGGTCACTGATTCATTATGTTCAAATCCAAAATCTTGGACTTAGAGGAGAAGGAGACAATTCAGCATGTTGATTTTTGGAATACATTTTGAGAGAAGGTCAGACCAATACCAAAAAAAAAATGGGTAACTATCAAAAGGCCTGAGAAAGGACAAAAGGAAAGGTTACAGGAAGTGTATCCAGAGCAAATTATACTCTCAACGTTTTTCGAACTTTTAGCATTTGAAGGTAAATGAATACTACAGGCATGGCTATTAAAAGAATATCAATGACAGCTATAAATGAGTATCAGCTGAGGATGGCTGGTATGGGTGACATGGGGTGGGGTGCAGGGAGGTAAAAAGCACATCTGAAAATATAGCAGTGTTGGGTGATTTAATAGCTAGAAAGGGTGAAACAATCCCTGCATCTGGTCAAGGATGCTTTGGTATCCTCTGGCAGCAAAGTAAAAAAGATAGCAAATAGAATGGAGGAATACAAGGAAGGGAGGAAAACAATCAATTATTCTGGTTTATGTAGGAGGCAATGACACGTGAAAGGAAACATCACCTAAATTCAATTTGCGCTAAGATTATGAAGCAATCTGAACAGGAGGATTTGATAGATGGTAATTTGAGGATAACTTTCCCTTCTATGCACTGAAATAGAAAAGGAAATGAAAGCAACGTATGACTAAATGTGTTATGTCAGCAAGAAGGACACTTGGGCACTGTGACAAGTCCTGAATGAATTGGCAATAAGCTTCATTTGGTTACATTGAAACAGCCAAGTTTCTAAAGTACTGGCCAAATAATTAAATATAGAAAGTATTAAAGCTAAAAATTTATTAAGTGAAAGTGAGGATGGAGAACTAGTTAGAAAATTAAAACCAGCTAGAATCATTAATAAGACAGAAGTAGTTTTGAATAATGTACCACAGAAAACAAGTTAACAAAAAGATATGATGTAAGGAAATAAAAGCAAATGGCTTAATTATAATTGAAAAGACAAGCTTGAGTGATGATAACAGGCAAGAGGGGAGAGGAGTGTTTGAATTAAGGTTTTAAAAAATTAAAATGAATGTATCATAATGTACAGAGTGTGGGAAATAAACTGTGGAAACTGGAAGCAATTAATTGCATGAGTAGATCCAGACTTAATAACATTCACAGAAATCTGGCAGCAAACTGCACAAACATAAACATGCAATGGTATACAATGAAGCAAATTTTGTTCGCAGCATTAAATGATTATGCCCAGTCATTCTTTACACAGGCACACAGATATTCTAAAGGGACCCGAGTTTACTATAAATCAGAAAGCCAAAATAGCATGGCGCCCTCTACAGTCTGTCTGGGACCTGGATGAACAGGACAAGTGACTATATCTCACTAAAGAATCAGATTGAAGAATTGTTAATGAACAGTGCAGAACTTGAATCAAGAAGTTCAGCTCAAATTTTAAATCCTAAGTTAAATCAGAACCAGCGAAAATGAAGTACAGAGGGAACAAAACAGAAATTCAGAGAGAGAGATAAAAGATACTGCAGATGCTGGAGAATCCGAGATAACAAGCATGGGGCTGGATGAACACAGCAGGTCAAGCAGCATCATAGGAGCAGGAGAGATTGGAGAATCAGAAAGGAAAGAATGTATTGTTTTTATTTAAATTAGTTTTACAATCTCCATCAACAATTTCTTTTTATTCATGCATGGTATATAGACATCTCTGGCCAGTGCCATTCACATTCCATGAGTAAATTAAAAAAAAACAAAACAAGATGAAATGGCACTCTAGTATAAGCTAATTTTTAGTATCAAGGCAGTTATCTGGCAGCAATTAAAACATATTTAGCTGTTTTAAAATGTACTTGCACTAGAATTCCAGAAACACAACTTTCATTTTCCTTCTGTATATACCTGTCACATAAGTACAACAACATTATGCTGCTCCCAAGAGTTTTAAAGTGGAGTCTCTTTGGAGGATACTGGCACACAAAAGCAGCAAGGCAACTTCGATAGGAACTGTCTAATTTTGTGTTTGACCATACTGAAGTCTCTGTCCAATTTACACTTCAATAACAGTTACCACTATTAGCCCCATCATTATTGCTATGGAAAATCCAGCCAGTACATTTTGAAGGAATGCAAAAGAGAATGGCAATATTAGCAAAAGAAGGAAAAGTAAGTTAGCAGTAGTGTTTAAAAGAACCACAAAGGAGGAGAGTTAATTGAAGACCATGGGGTTCAAATGGCTGAGGGTGTGCCAATGCTGGGATAAGAAGAAAGAACAATGGGTCAGAATCAGGAATTGAACATTGGAGATTTTGCTTGAACTGCATCAGAGTTAGGCAGAAGCAACAGTGTGAAGATAGGATCAGAACCCATTGCTACTGTTTCCTTGTCCATAGTGTCACAGGTTTTGGTGGACAAAAGCATGGCAGACTGAATAATCTTGTCAATGGAGTAAAGGTGTTGGAGAAAAGTGGTGATGGCAGCCTTATCAAAGGTTTGCAGTGAACTCACACTGAATGAAGGATAGTACGGTGGTGCTTATAATCATGTAGCACGCCATTTGTGACTTTGATGAAGGAATTTTGCTGCAGTGGAAATCTGACTGAGGAAATTCAACTTTGGGTAATTTTAACCTGTTATTCTCCCATTACTCCAGATGAGACTCAGGTTTTTAATATTTAAATATTTATTCATGCATGCATGGGAGCTGTGCATAATCAAAGATGGTGCACAAGTCAAATTTTTTTATGAAAACAATGATTTATACTATTTCTACTGATAACAAGGCTATTTCAACAGAAAATAATTTCCAATCAAAATGCTATACATTTATTCACCCATATCTCTATCCAACCGTGTTCACATGATCTACATTCAGGGTTAGTACAAGACTACATATCTAATCACATTCAAACTAATACACATTATCCAATCATACCATAACACCTTCATGTCTTCTATTCTTCTTTCCAAAGTGGACAACCTCATTTTTCCCACATCCTAGAGTTTTGTTTATTCCTGTAACCTATTTATACCCTTTTACACATTCTGCAGATTTTTTAAATCAATCTGTCTAGTCATGGTGGGACTTGAACCCAGGCCTCTTGGTCAACAGGTAAGTGCACTATTACTGCACAACCTCCTCACAACTTGCTTCTCTAGCCATTGTTGATTCAACAAATTTGGCTACAATACAATTGGTTCTGATCCTTTATCATTTATCATGCCACTAATTAAATCTGAAAATGACCCATTCAGCCAGACCTTTTTCTGTTAGTTAACTAATCCTCTTTCTATTAAAACATGCTACTCCCTGGCTTAGACCAGAGGGAATGAAGCTGGGGCCTGTGCTGGGACAATAGCCAGATAGTAAAGTGTAAATGGATATTGGTGACAAAATCATTACAAATGAAATTGAAAGAATTGTTAAAAAGCCATTGGGTCCAAGCACCTTATGATCTGTATGTCCTTGATTACTACGATTTGCCTGTTCTGCTCACAAACGAAGATTTTCACTATACTTACGTACACGTGACTACAATAAACAAAATCAAATATGCAAATCGGTAATGCACTTGGGAGACTGAAAGCACCATTGTGAGTTCTTTGTCGCAGTGTTTTCTTTTCAATGGCTACATACATCAGGAAGTGTCTGAAAGTCAGTACGCAGAAGTCGGTGGTGAGATATATGGGGCTGTAACCAGAGCTTACCTTGTTTGAAATTAACACAATTGAATTGAAACAGACCCTTTGGTCCAACTTGTTCATGCTGACCGAGTTGCCCAAACTAAACTAGGCTCACTTGCCTGCATCTGGCCCATATCCCTCAAAACCCTTCCTTTTCATGTAACTGTCCAAATGTCTTTTAATTGTTGTTACTGTACCTGCATCTACCATTGCCTCTGGCAGTTCATTCCACACACAAACTACCCTATGTATAAAAAAGATCCCCCTCAGGTTCCTTTTAAATCTTACCCCTCTCACATTAACAAATGCCCCCCGAGTTTTGAATTCCCCCACCTGAGGAAAAAGACCTTTGCTATTCACCTTACCTATGCCCCTCATGATTTTATAAACTTCTATAAGGTTACCCTTCAAACTCCTACCTTCTACTGAAAAAGGTTTCAGCCTATCTGGCCTCTCCTACAATTCAAACCCTCCAGTCCCAGCAACATCCTTGAGCTGCATGACATTTTCTTGATGTGTACATCTCCCATGCTTGCACATTTAAACAAGGGAACCTGAATCTTGTCTGGTCAAAGGGGAAATAAAATGTTAAACTCATGCTTTGATGTTAATGCAATTGACCACAATAAAGTCATAGATGGCAAGTGATGGTTCACTAATGATTGGAGATTGAGTGAAAAGCAAAGGAAGGTGGTGATTGTTGATCCACTTGAAGAGTCAATGTAATAAACAGTGGGAATGAGAGTGCAAGGGAAGGAATTTGGCTAGATGCATCATCAGTGGGTTCTGAGGCAGGGTCACCAGACCCAGAATGTTAACTCTGATTTTTTCCTTCATAGACCTGCTGAGCTTTTCCAGCAACTTCTGTTTCTGTTCCTGATTTACAGCATCCGCAGTTCTTTTGGATTTTTTTTCCAAAAGATCAAGAAATTGGGCAATTTGGATAACTGCTCTAAAGGAACAGGGAAAGGAATAAAGAAACTGGGATTCTTTTACATGTTGACTGGGGAAGGGTAATGAAAAGTTATAAGGAATGAGGTCCAGTCTGAAAGAATAGACATGGGCAGCAATGTTCTGGTCATTTTGCAGCGCTTTCCTGTTTATTCAGATGACTCTTTTAGGTGAGTGAATATGTGAATAACCTCAGTACTGCTTGGCAATTGAAACCAAAACATGTGACAGCGTGGCTTGAGTGAGCAAGTGAGACATGGGTATGCAAACAGACAAGGTGGTGGTGTCTTACATGATATGTCACTAAAGCTACATATTCTCATACAGAACAGTCCTACAATGTGAGAGAGAAGTCAAGGACTGGAATTGACAAAATTGATGCTGCTCAGCCATGTAAAGGTAGAGGTAATGCAGAGTATATAAGCGGTAGAGGAATGGGGGGGCGGGGGTGTTGGGGTAGGATGGGGGGAGTGGATAACTAGTTAATCACAGTTGGAGAGAGTCAAATGACCAGATATAAATGTGAGCATCCAGCCAACCTGATGCTGGCAAATGAGCACACAGAGCGACAAGAAGAAACATGATGCATTCTTAGACTAGGTTGATCCTTAATGTAGTTCTTTTTATTCCCTCGCTACAGACCCTCCCAATGCTTCAGCCACAGTAGAAACCTGATGACTGCACATCTGGAGGATGTTACAGCAGAAGTCTCTGTCATTCAGAGTACTGCTTGGGGCCAGGTCCCTGCTGAGTCCCACACTGATCTGGTCACAGCCACAATAAGCCTGCCAAACATGCAACACAAGTTAGTGAACATATGGTGGAGATGCCAGTGGTCATGCACATAGCTGATGCATAGTAATAGAGGAGACAATGCAAGCCATTAATTCTGCCATGCCTCAGGTATGTGAGTGTATAGCTGCCTCTCTGAGGTTGAAAACTGCCACAGAGAATCATTTGTCCCACATATGCTTTGAGCTGCATTTTGTTTCTCTAGCTATGGTCACCTTACAGCAAAGGCTAGCTGAGAGGAGTTGAGGATTTGGACATTTCCCAAAGAGCCTTTTCCGCTCAGGGAAACAGAGGAACCATCAAATGCAGACAGGAAGGATGAACTTATGCCAGATACCCCAAGAACTTCCTCTCCAGATATCACTTTCTTCATCCCCTCTGCCAGCGAATCCATTACCCTGGCTGGTGATGCAATGAAAAATGTCCCTACAGCATTGCAGAAGACCCAAGAGGGCAGAACTCTTAAGATCTCAGCCTTCCAGTGAACAACTGCCACAGCTGACAAAAGCAACATGGCAGCACACTGAATGGAAAGCTTTAATCTCAGCTGGGGTTGAACCAAAGCATATTAGCATAAGAGAAAAGTTAAGTCTTTATGAAAGCACAAAAGTGGCACACGTAAGTTAAGAAAATTAAATTTGTCACATATAAATATTGTACAATATATTGACTTCACTTAATTCATGCATGCACTGCTGTCATTTCTTAGTTCGAGTCTAGTCAGACAGCTAAACATAAAAGTTCACCTCATGGTTAGCACTCATTGATGGCTACAGGAGTTAGGAACATTTCCTTTAGCATGGAGTAAATTATGTATGTTTGTATTCACTTATATTCAGTGTTCATTTAACTGTTCTATAAAGACTATGTCTTTTTAAAAATCGAGGACTGAAATGAGAAAGGACTGTTTTTAAAATCCAGTGTTTGAAACAGTGGCTGCAATTTTGAAAGCAAGTAACATGATGCCCATGGCTGGTATTGTAAACAATTGTTTGAACAAGCAGTAATCAAAGTTCAGATTACAAATGATCCAGAGCCTGGGGTGTTTATTGATGCAGCGCTGCTTGGCAACAAGAAGTTGATTGGTCCATGGACTAGTGACAATTAGATAGAGATGGGGAGAAAAAGATATAAGACAGAGAAAAGGAGGGGGGTTGGTGAGAGAGAGAGAGAGAGAGAGAGAAAGAGATGTGCAGATCTTCTCCCAGCCCAGAGGCTGTTTCTTCTCTGCAGTCAAAAACTCACTTTAAAACTGAAGAAAACTAGTTATCTTTCCTGCTGCAGTTGCTGTAAGCTGTGACATTTTAATTCATAAATCAAAGACAATTTCTAGGTGAATCGGCCACTCTGTATATTTCTTACAAGCCAGTGAAAGCATTCAGAGAAAGACATCTGAATAACAAGGAGTCTAGCCAGCTGAAGAAGATCTATCTCAACATTGGAAAAGTCTAAGCGAAAATAAGAAAATGTTTTAGTTTCACTAAAGGCCCTGCAACAATGGTGAAAAATCTGAATTTTCAGTCATGATAGACTGACTGACACATGTCCAAGTGCAAAACAGGTATCCTAAGGATCAATGCTTCTGTGTATGACAATGATCCTTTCCTTTGATCTTTCAGATGGCAGAGAATGCAAGTTTAGATGTAGCTCTGAGAGGGATGCTGGTAGAGGTTAGTTAGCATCCCGAACAGGCAATGGAGGTCCCAAAATTGGAATATTTTCAGATACATATCTCAATGTTGGGGCTAATTGGATATGTATGAGGGTATTCTTTACAACATCTCCCCATGGCCCTGGGACTCAGATTCATGTCATTCATTGTCCTATGAGGAGAAGGGTTACTTCTTCCTTGTATGCTATTGTAACAGTTCTCCATGTTAAATGGCCAAGTTGTGCAGTTCACAGTGGACCACAGCTATTCATGTTATCCTATGTGATGCATATATCAGACCCCATGCACACTGCCAGGGAGACGAACGTACACTTCTGATGTGCGGATGGTTTGTTCATTGATGGTCCTAGTGGAGTCATTTGCTGCATTATATTGCTTTTTCGCTGCGCAGTCAGGATACCTTTATATGTGTAATTAACCAAGCACTGTGGGAATACTGTAGCCAGTGTCATCCAAGTTCCAGCCATCAAAAGGCCTCAAAAGGTTTTGGGACATGTGAGTTATGCAAAATGTATGAGCCATGAGAACTCTCTGGAAATAAGCACAGACATGAACAATTCTTTGTCTGTGCAGCAGACCAATTGCATGTTTAAAAACTGAAAGCCCTTGTTTCATAAATGCCTCTGATTCCACGCCACTTTATTGGCAACATGAGTGCAATGCTGACCTCTTGCCCTCTAGGAAATCAGTGAAGGCCCCAAGTCCCAATGTGCTTGCCACTTCATTGTCTACATCAGTGGATAAATAATTCATATAACAAAAGATGGCATTGGTCATCTCTTTATGCACCCATGTGTGGCAGCCTGTGAAATACCAGACATCGTCTATGAAGTCCTAGAAACTACTAGCAAACACTGAATCATCCTGCAGCTCACTGGCATGGAGTTCCCACAACATCCACAGGCCAAAGGCCTTGTTTCAGGATCCCACATACCTCCAGGATTGTTTTCCAGGACAGTCTCAGTCGTCTCTGGCATTACCTCCTAAACATTTGTAGGTAGTTAGTTCCAGTTCTGAAAATGTGCTGATATGCTTGTGTTCATTGTTTATAATGCTTTATTAGAATTCCTCCTGAGCAATAAAGCTTTTGAATCTACCCATGGGCCACTTTCACTATTGGTTTGCAGCAATGGTAGAGAAAGAATCACCTTCCATCTGGAACCTGTTAACCTCTACCCTCTTGACTTTGAGCCCATCACTCCCGATGCCCCAAACATCAACGTGCCACCTTCCCTAGTCACCCTCAAACCTCCCATTATCATTTTGATCCTGTGATAACAGTGAACAGACCATCTCTTCACCTTGATCCTACCCCCGAGCCAACCTCCTCTGATCTGAGACCCCCTTCCCAACATCAGTGATATATTTTTGCAATGCTTTGACTTTTGATAGCCCTATGAGACCTTGAATCATCCCTACTTCTCCTGTAGTGCACTGACCTTCTCCATAATTGTGAACTTTCCTCATGATAGGGTCCTGTTGACAACTAGGACCTGATGTTGAAAAGCACTTTAGGCCCTCATTTCACTCTGGTGACCACCATTAACTACCCTCTCCCCTGACAATACCCAAACAACACTTCCAAATAAAAAAAAACTCTCACCTTGCCTTCTCATTCCAATTCAAGGCATGGAAAACTCCCCATTCAATTACCTCATAATCCCCTTCATGGTCCAATGCCTCCTTTTGATTCCCTCATGATCATTTCTTTGCCCGATCCAAATATCTTTTCTTGCTCACTTCCCCAATTCAACAACTGTCCTCCTGACACTCTATCCCAACTGACAGTCTCCAGCTCCCGTCTCTTGTGCTGCGTATTTCCATAAAAAAAATTGCTGTTGTCAATCAAAATGGACAACCTCAACTGAAACATGCCATCTTTAAATGATTATGAAATTGTTGTGATGCCATGAATTTTCCATGTTGTGATAATTTAATCTTGAAGTTAAGACTTAATTTTAAAAGGTTTTAACATAATCATGAGATACAAATATTGAAAATAGGAAGTAGCCACCACCACAAAGCCTGAGGCCTCATTTGTAACCGCAGTACCATTGGCTTAAGCTCTGACCCGCCACCAAGAAACCAATCCTGCTTAAATAAGTCACCCTGCAACAACAAATCCCACTCCTATAGACCCCATTAAATGTTGCTTTGTAAAAGTAGATAACGCTAGATATCATACCTTGTCCACTACATAATTTCTGCAATGGTTGTGTTGCGTCACAGGCTAATTGTCAAATTTGATCAATTTTACATGTGTGGTTAACCATGTAATAATGACAGATAATCTGCTTTTACCTGTTTTGACTGAGGGACAGATGTTTTGGAAATAGCTCCCCTGATCTTCTTCAAATTGTGCCATGGGCTCTTTACAACCACTTGACCAAACAAATTGGTTCTTGGTTTAACATCTCGACTGAAAGACAGCACATCCAACATTGCAATGGTCACTTGGTTCTGCACTGAAGTACTTTTTGCACAATATCTCCGGCCAAAGGCACTGGAAGAGCAAGTGTAGTGCCAGTGATGTCATCACTGTGTACCCATACTGCATTGAAACAGGAAGTCATGCCAGGGATGTCCTTGTTAGGCATTTGTTGTTGCTTATAAAAACAAAGTTGCTGGAAAAGCTCAGCAGGTCTGGCAGCATTTGTGAAGGAAAGAAACAGTTAACATTTCGGGTCCGGTGACCCTTCCTCAGAGGGGTCAAATTTGTTGCTGCTTGATACTCTACTCACCACCCCATTCTCTGCTTTACCCTCCTTGTTTGTTGCTACCCTTGCCACGCATTCATCACTCACTGCACTTTCTCACTGATCTGCTCACCTCTTTTCTTGCTACCGCAATCACATCTTACTCGCTTTACCCCCTTTGCCTCGCTACTTGCTGCCCTCTCCTCACCACCCTGCTGCTTCATTCAGGGAGCAGGACATTCAGTGATACAATGCGTGAGACAGCAAGAGCTCAAAAGTATGGAACTGATCTGTCAGAGAGTCAACAAGATGAGTAGTGAATGGGGGCTGAGTGAGGTGGCAAAAGATAGGCTGGGAATGGGACAGCAATTCGCAGGTATCAAAAGCATTCAAGTTGATAAAGAAAGCTCCCTGCATAGTGACTGGCAATGACATGCCAGGCACTGTGACTGCATATGTGGTAAGTGCATCCTTTACAGTTGCATGGTGGCAAATATGACCCAGTTTTTATGTGCTGCAGCCCCGGAGTGCAACTTGAATCGAAACCTTCTCATTTAGAGGTGTGTGTGCTACCACGTGAGCTACAGTTAAGACAAGACAGCTTATAATTTTGTACATACCAGTACAGAAGTATTAACTCAGCAATTCTCTCTGAAGGAATGAAGATCAGATTTAAACTTCATGAGTTGCAGTCACTTTTTTTGTCATTGATTTTTAATTTACACATAACATTTAAAAGTTCCTGGAGCAATATACCCTTGGATCCCTGCAATTTTGTGAGGCCCCTCCAGACAATGATACATGCCCTGAGTGCTCAAAAAACAGAACCTTTTTCCTGAAAGCCTGCACACAAGCCGTGATTGATCAGTCAGCAAGCTTACGACAAAACAATTTGGCTTTGTGCCATGACTTAGCTGCTGAGCAGGTTTTCCTGTAAAAGTTTCTCCTCACCTAGCTCTGTTCAGCACGTATGTACACACCTACAGGTAAACAGGAAGATGAAAGCAGGAATGCAAGAAACAAAGATACTAATCCCAGTACTGAGTGACAACTCCTGAGCAAATCTACAGTGAAATAAATCCAGCAGACATTTTACTGGATTATTATAAAACTTAACAGTATACAGAGATTTGGTTGACCTGAAAGTAACTTAAATAACATGAAAATGTCTTTAATTGAAGTCTTTAGAAGGGAAATGACATTTAACTAATACTAACAAAGGGATTTAAATGAAACCATGTGTTGCGTCAAAGAACCATTTATTGTTGAACACTGTAACAATAAATTATTCACATTTGTGTCAACATCTTTAGGGAAATGCCTATTAATAAAATGTTTATCACTACCTTAACTGGATGTATTAATAATAGAAAGAACTGCAATTTGTGTACTTACCACACCAGAAGGCAATGAGGCATAACTTAATATCTTCTTGTATTGTTCAAAAGTTAGAAACTGGAAACCAAATCATAAGGACATAACCATCAGTTTGAGAAACTTGACAGAGCTCTTTGGATCTCTTTTTTTTCAAAAAAAAAGTAATATCATGATATCTAGCTAATGACTAAAGTAAGACGTAAGTATAATAAGGAGAATACACTGAATGTGAAACCTCTTGGAATAAATAAAATGTGTTTTACAATGTCACATTTTCAAAACTAAAAATACAACATATAACGCAGATGTAATTTGTTGTGTGGTCTTTAGTAATACAATAAAAAAAATGAACAATCAACCTGAAGAAAATAAACAAGAGGTGATTGCATGTCTTAATCTAAAAAGGAAGCAATTAGTGTCAATATTTAATAGCCACTTTCTCATAAACAGAATGCAATGTAGTCACATATTCAGTTAACATCTTTTAAACTGAAACAGTTCAATTTAAAATCAATCCATTTACATCTTTGGCCAACTTGAGATATTCAGACTGGCAGGCACAAAGCCACCTTAGGCAGTTAAAATAAAAACATAAGCTCTGCATTTTCTACCCATAGTCACTGAATAGGCAGAAAATCCAGAGTGAGTAAAAGACGTTTGCCTTTTAAAGCTTTTTATTCTATCAGAGCTCTTTCCTCCCATTCTTCTCAATCTATTCTTTCCACATCAGCAGTGCTTTTCATGTATCCATTCTACATTTCTCAATTCCTTTTCTCAACAAATATTGATTCAGCTGCCTTTTAAAGGTGTCGATTGACTTTAAGTCATTAATAACCGGACTAGTGTTAAGTCGTAAAAGGATTCACAGGCTGATTAATAGCTTGACAGAAGCAGTGATGTAGCTCTCACACAGAGTTCATCTGAATTTTATTAGCAAATTGCCATTTTTTTTGTAGAATTTTGCAGCAAACAAAAGCCATTGACAGAGAGAGCAGAATGGCATTCCTCAAGGCAGTGTGCTGGGAGTAACGTTGCTCATTATTCTGATGACGAACCCATCCACCCTGGTATGAGAAAATTCCTGTATGCAGCTGATTTTCTGTAATGGCTTTAAGCAGACTTCTTCAGGATTGAACAAACCCTGAGTGATGTCTGGATGATCTGACACAATTCTATACCACAAATGTCTACTGACATTATGTAGTCAGTCAATAAGTTGTATAATGAGAACGAGTCAGCCAGAGGTAGATAAAATATACAACAAACAGTCTACTTTACAACAAAATTAGAGCCAATCCAACCAAAGGCATAGATCTACATGTTCAATTTAAGACTAGAAACGCCAAATAGAAATTATATTGAGGGGTATGGGGGAAACAAACTTCATTATCGCTTCAACCCATCTACCTGGAACACCACAAGACAAAGCCAAAGTTGGAGCTAGGAATAACACCCCACAAAATCTGACTAACTCCAAGTGGGGCAGTGATCCAACAGTATCAAGTCTACAGCTCTGGGTTTCTTTCTCTGCTGCTAGACATGTTTGTGTTGCACAAAACATGTAAAGAAATTTAACTTTGTTTTTAATTCTATACCTAAAGCATACCAAGTTGGATAATCTACCAATTGTTAGGTAATGCCACTGAAGACACACAAAGAGCAGCCACAGCTATAAAGAAAAGATAGTCTAATGATCTTTGTTCTGGCATCATTCTCCTCTGGAACTAACTGCAACCTGTCAACCTCCTTAACTCAGGTATATAACATGAATAAATGTCTGAATCATATCTGTAGATTAAGCTATGTAATTCTGCGTAATAAATTTAATGGCACAGAAACATAGAAACAAGGAGCAGGAGTTGGCCTTCAGCTCTTTGAACTACTCTGTTATTCAATACGACCATGGCCGATCTTCTATCTCAATACAATATTCCTGCTTTCTCCCCATATTCCCTAATACCTTTAAAATCTAAAAATATATCAACTTCCTTAAATATACTCAGTGACTTGGTAATCATAGCCTTTTGTGGCAGAGATTCCCTACCCCTACTGCAAGTTCACTACCCTTTCAGTGAAGACCTTTTTCCTTGACCCAGACTTAAATGGCTTACCCCATATCCTGAAACTGTGACCCCTCGTTCTGGACTGCCCAACCGGGAAAATATTCTCCATGTATCTAATCTGTCCAGGTCTTTAGAGTTTTATATCCCCACTAATCCTACTAAACGCTAGTGAATACAGGCCCAGTTGAATCAATCTGTCCTCATAGAACAGTCCTGCCATCCCCAATATCAGCCTAATGAACTTATGTTGCACAAACTCTATGGTGTATCCTTTCATAGGTAGGGAGACCAAAACTGCACATAATACTTGAGGCATGGTCTCAGCAAGGCCCTATATTACTGTAGTGAAGCACCCTTACTTCTGAATTCAAATCCTCTTGCAATGAAGGCCAATATATCATTTGGCTTCTTAACTGCTCGCTGCACCTGTCTACTTTCACGACTGGTATACAGGGACATTCAGACCTCTTTTGCACATCTACATTTCTCAATATAACACCGTTGAAATAGTATTCTGTCTTTCTGTTTTTCATACGAAGTATATAATATCATATTGAGCCATGTTGTACTGCATCTTCCATGTATTTGACCACTCACTTATCTTGTTTAAATCACCCTGAAGGCTCTTTGCATCCTCCTCATAGCACACAATTCTGTCTGATTTGTGTCATCACCAAACTTCACAAAAGTTACATTGGGTCCCTCATCCAGGTCATTTATGTATATTGTGAAAAGCTGGGGCTCAAGCACTGACCATTGCCATGCTCCACTAGTCACTGCCTGCCACCGTCAAAGACCTATTTCTTTCCATTCCCGATTTCCTGTCTGTCAACCAATCTTCAACTCATGCCAGAAATCATACAACACCAGGCTATAGCCCAAAAGGTTTATGTAGAATCACAAGCTTTCATAGTGCTGCTCCTTTGTTAGGTGAAGTGATTTCACCTGGTGAAGGAACAGCACTCGGAAAGCTTGTGATTTCAAATAAACCTGTTGAACTATAAGCTGGTGTCATGTGACTTCTGACTTTGTCTACCTCAGTCCAAAACCAGCAACTCCACATCAACAATTCATGCCAATACATTACCCCTTTACCATGTGCCTTAATGCTGCCCAATAAGTTCTTTTGTAGGACCTTATCAAAAGCCTTCTGAAAATTCAAATAAAGCACATCCATTGGTTCTTCCATATTTATTCTACTAGTTATAGCCTCAACAAGTCCGGTAGATTTATTCAGCATAATTTTCCCTTCATAATCCATGCTGACCTTGTCCAACCCTGTAAATGACTTCCAAGTTTTTTGTCATTATGTCTTTCATAATCGACTGGCATTTTTCTTACTAATGATTTTAGGTTAACTGATCTATATTCTCTGTCTTTTCTCTCCCTACCTTTTTAAATTGTGGGGTTACATTTGCCATCTTCCAATCTGTACAACTACTGCAGAATCCATACAATTTTGGAAAATGACTGGCAATGTACATAATATTCCTTAAGTATTCTGGAATGTAGATTATCAGGCCCTGGTGATTTGTTAGCCTTTAACTGCATTAATTTCTCTCGCACTATTTTCTTACAACTACTGATTTCCTTCAACCATGCTCTTTCACAAACATTTCTTTATTTGTGCTCTCATTTGTGAAGACATGACTAATATATGGGTTTAATTTTCTGTCATTTCTTTGTTTCCCATTAATAATTTCACAGCCAGTTTCTATGTTCCCTGCAATTTTACTCATGCATTCTCTTTTCACCCTCTTGATAAAGCTTTCTGTCCTCTTCTGCTGAATTCTAAGCTGCTCCCAATCCTCAGGCTTGCTGCCTTTTCTGGCAATTTTACGTTTCCTGTTTGGATCTGACACTATCCCTAATTTCTTTTGCAAGCTATGGTTGAGATATCTTTTTTTTGTATTAGGTAGGAACAAATAATTGTTGTAATTCATATACACATTCTGCCAACTCTTAAGAAGGCTCCCCAGTCCATCCTTGCCAATTCACCCTCAGACCCTTTATAGTTCACATTATTCAGATCCTCCCAGGTGGAGTCTCTGCACTATGGCTAATTTTCCAGTCACTTATGCACTAGTTCTGCTCATTCAAAACAATATTTCAGTGAACAAATAGTCAATCCATAGAACAGGCTCCTTGGGGAGAAAGCAGAAGTAATCACTTCAAATACAAGTTAGATAGATTTCATTAAAGTATGTTAAAATTACACCTCTTGAGTGCATGACTGAACTATCCATATTTTAGTAGCTAACTACAAGTAGCACCAGCAAACATTCCTGCTACCCACAATTCTCCTATTTCTTTCTCATCTTATCTGTAAAAACCCATCATGGGAACAAAGTGAAGCAGTCACTTTGGTATTTACCTCCACTATCAACGGAATTGCTTGACTACATGTAAGAAAAATAGCTTTTTTATCCCCAACAGAAATACAACAACACAAGTCATGACTGGAATCAAGAGATAGTGGGAACTGCAGATGCTGGAGAATCTGAGATAACAAGGTGTGGAGCTGGATGAACACAGCAGGCCAAGCAGCATCATAGGAGCAGGAAAGGGCCTAGGCCCGAAACGTCAGCTTCCCTGCTCCTACGATGCTGCTTGGCCTGCTGTGTTCATCCAGCTCTACACCTTGTTATCTCATGACTGGAGTCAAGTTTGGTAGTGCAAGGAGCTTGGTGCTGTTGATTGGACACAATGATGATGGAAAGAAAAGTTGTCAGGGATGTTTAACAGTTGACCAATCTGACACCACTCATTTCAGATCTCTTTCAAAACTGAAATTTCTTTCCCAAAGTGACACACTAGCATAGAAAGTAAAATGCCAATACTTACTATTTACGAATAAATAAATACCACTCTAGCAGAGACAGCTCGACTTGTTATTACCACTGAGCTGCCCAGCTCTATTTCACAGGATTATTTCTTTCCTCAAGCATTAGTAAAAACATTCAGTTGTGATACTAGGGTTTGTGCATGTGTGCAAGTTTATTATTCCGCTATAAATTTAATAAACTAATTCTAGTTAAAACTTAGCAATTGAAATTTCAAATTACAATTGGTTAAAAAAAATTATTCTAAGTTCCTTTATCTTGCAGTAGAAATTCCAGCCCAGTTAACACATACACATACGGAGCATTTCTCAGCTGATGTGACGGTCTCACTTTCCAGAGTCTAGTTCATAAGACAAAAGATGTTAATCAGTGACTTTGCTGATCCATAACGGTCTTCAATCCTAGGCACACTTTTCTTCTTTTCACTTTGCAGCTGTGACACTGAGTGAAAAGCACACGACGCAGGAAGAAATATATCATATTACAACTCTTAGGTTAGTTTGTGGCCTGCCAAAAGGCCATTTCCCTAGCAGTTTTTTTTTTGGCAGTCGTAGTTTACCATTGCCTTCCATTTTCAGTGAAGGAAAAGGAGGCAGGTCCCAATTCCACATCAGCTGGAACAGAAATCAAATCCATGTTGTTGGCATAATTTTGAACAACACGTCAGCTATCTAGTCAGATTAACATAAAACAAAGAACAATGGATGCTGGAGATCTGAAACCGATTGACTTGTTAGAAGGTCACTGCAGTTCTTTAAAACTTAATTCGAGTTGTATTAAAGGCTCATAGGCCCTCCAAGTCTCAACTCTGCCATCATCTCACCCTCCTCCACCTCCAGTCCTCACGTCCCTACTCTGCCTCTCAGACCCAAGCTTATTCCATGCACTCAATGCTCTCATACTACCATCAAATGCCCATAATCCCTCCATAATCATTATCCCCTGTATCCTCCATGCCCACTTTACCAGTATTCACTGCAGAACCAATGAGCCCAGTAATAACAATGCCAAAATTTATCATGGATCTTAGATCATAGAATCCCTACAGTGTGGAAGCAGGACAATCGGCCCACCAAGTCCACACCGACCCTCTGAAGTGTATCTCACTCAGGCCCACCCACTTACCCTACCATATCCCTGCATTTTCTACAGGTAATCCACCTAGTATGCACACCCCCAGACACATCTGGGCAATTTAGCATGGCCAGTACACCTAACCTGCACATCTTTGGACTGTGAGAGGAAACCAGAGCAATTGGAGGAAACCCAAGTAGACATGAGGAGAATGTGCAAACTCCACACAGACAGTTGCCCAAGGCTGGAATCAAACTTAGGTCCCTGGCACTGTGAGGCATCGGTGCTAGCCACTGTGTCATCGTGCCAACCCAAAATGGAATGAAGTGTTTTTTCAAAAAGTCACAGTTTTAGAAAGTCTCCTTGCATTTACAATCCTATAAGAGTGTCAATCAAACAGAACCATTAAGAAGCTTTACCTCACTTCACAGACATTAAATGAAACAGTTCAAAGAAAGAATAACTTAGTTTTATCTCATAATGATGTTAATTAACCAAAGCAAACAAGCCACTTCAGTCTGTGAAAATGGACCCCCTGTTGAGCTAATCCATGAGTGATTGGAGATAAAACGTGCATTCACAATAAGAACATCTGCTCTTGTTTTAGTTCCCATTTTAAAAATTGCCACTTTCTTCACATGGCCTGTTGGTTAATAAGACTGTTGGTCATAGGAGCAGAAGTAGGCCATTCAGCTCATCGAATCTGCTTTGCTTTTTAAAGAGATCAGGGCTGATCTGATCATTCTCAAATCCACTTTCCTGCCTTTTCCCCATGACTCTTGGTTTCCTTACTGATTAAAAATCTATCTCCACATTGAATATACTTGATGGCCCAACACCCTCTCATGATAAAGTGGTCGACAGATTCATGACCCACTGAGAGAAGAAATTCTTCCTCAACTATATCTTCAATGTGCAACTGCTTATTTTGAGATAATACCCTCTTATCTTAGACGTTCCCATGAGGGGAAACAACATTTCTATGTTGATCCTGTCAAATCCTTTAAGAATCTTGAATATTTGAATAAGGTCACCTCTCAATCTTCTAAATTCCAATAAGCACAGGCCCAAGTTGCTCAACCTTTATTCATAAGGCGGTCCCTCCATCCCTGGTATCAACCTAGTGCACCATCCCCTGAGTGCCTACAATGCAACTATATATTTCCTTAGATAAAGACAAAATTGCTCTCAGGTTCCAGCTGTGGTCTGACTAGTGCCCTGGATAGTTTTAGCAAAACCTCCTTACTTTTATACTCCATTCCCTTTGAAATAAAAGCCATCATTCCATTTGCCTTCCTATTACCTGCTGAACTTGGATGCTAGCTATTTATGATTCATGCACAAGGACTCTCAAATCCCTCTGTTCTGCAGATTTTGCAGCCTTTCTCCATTTAAATAATATTCAGCCCCTCTATTCTTCCTGCCAGTGTATAACCTCATATTTCCCCTCATTAAATGCCATTTGCTAAGTTTTTGCCACTCCCTTAATCCAGGTATATTTGCTAATGATTACACAATGTACAGCACAATTCATGACACCGCACATATTGAAGCAGTCCATGTCCAAAAACATCAAGACCTGGACAATGTCCAGGTTTGGGCTGACAAGTAGCAAATAACATTTGCCTCTCACAATTGCTAGGCAATGACCACCTCCAACATGAGAGAATCTAATCTTCACCCTTTGACATTCAATGGTACCACTATCACGGGATTCGCCCTATATCTAAAACCTGGGGATTACCATTGACCAAAAACTGAACTGGAACAGCCACATAAATACTGTGGTTACAAGACCAGGTCAGAAATGTGAGACCCACCTGTCACCTCAGACCCTATTTATCCTTTCCCAAGGCCAAGCTAGGAGTGCAATTAAATACGCTCCAACTACTTGGATTGTGCAGGTACAACAACATTCAACAAGATTGACATCATTTGGGACAATGCAACCTGTTCATTTGGCACATTTCCTACCATTCACTCCCTTCACCACCAATGCACATTGGCAGCAATGCGTACCTTTGACGCCTCCACTTCAATGACAAGATGTGCTGCAGTAACTCACCAAGGCTTATCAGACAGCACCTTCCTCTCCCCCAACATTTACCACTAGGAGGGAAAGTTCAGCAAAAGCATGGGAACACTGTCACCTGCAATTTCTCCTCCAAGCTATATTTCAACCTGACTTAGAACTAAAATAACATAAAGAACTGCAGATACTGGAAATCTGAAACAAACAGAAAAATAAATTGTTTGGAAAATTCAGCATCTGTGGAGAGAAAACAGAGTTAATGTTTCAAGTCCAGTGACTCTTCTTAGAGCTTCCTTCCTAAAAGCACTGTAGGCGTTCTTACACTGCAAGGACTGCAGCTCTTACCACTACCTTCCCAGGGCAACTAGGGATGGAAAATAAAGATTGGCCTAGTCAGCAACACACAGACCTCATAAACAAATAAAAAAGGTAGGGTCATTAGCCTCATCTATATAGATTCTAATTTATCCTACGTAAAGTTATCTTCTATTGTGATTTCGCAATATTTCTGTTGGTCAGCAAGCCAAAGGTTGCTCTCAACAGCAGTCCCATCAAACACTCAACCTAGAAGTTTCTGCCATCAGCATGCACTCAGTTATGCTAATAGCCTTGTTCAGGTGATTGTGGGGTGTTTGTTTAAGGCTTATGGGTCCTAAAGTGTCAATAATGAGTAATGCTTTAAACATTCCTCTTTGAGCAAGAGGTTCTCTCATTAGACTAGGAAATGGTTTACCGTCAACCATACCAGACCAAGAGAGCCCTATGGATCTCTATCCCAAAAAAGGATGGTGGCAGGAAACCTACCAGAGTGCAACCATCATGATGATCAGCAGCGAGGACTGCTCGTACAAATGGGGGCAGGGTAAATTCCAGCAAAGAACAGATACCAGTGTGTCCTGAATTCATCATATTAGTACCACGCTATCACAATTCTGCTGAATGAATGGCAGGAGCTGCAATCTCACAGCTTTCATTATGTTATAGTCTATAGAAAAATACATTGCACTTACCTTCACAGCCCTTTTTGGTGTCTCAGCCAGGATGGGCGGTAAGATTCCTTTGTAAAAGCCAAGAATTCTAAAATGAGAAGGAAAAGACATATTTCTTCTTTAAGACTCAAATAACACAATATAGCTCAATATGTTAGCAATGTTGTTATGTGGTTTGCTAACCTGAGTTTCTGACAATAACATTAATTTTTCTACCACCTTATAATGTTGAAAATCCTCATGATCAGTTTGATGAAAATCCATAATTGTTGTAATTTATTAAGGCAGTCAGTGGTTAGAAATTATTTCCATATCTTCCCAACAAAGCAAATTGTGCAATGCAAATTAGTCTCTAGGATAACTTAAATTTTATTCTCTGAATAATGTTTCCTTCACTGTCTATGTATTTTTCAACTCTCAGAAGTGATTAGAAGTAAAGGATGAGTTAAGGGAAAGGAGCTTAGTGAAATAATTTGCAGGTCAGAAAAAAATCCACAGTTTATATTGCTCTCAAGGATGAACCTTGATTATTGGTCAGGTTTGGCAGAGGAGTAGACCTTGGTATGTGGTTCAGGCAGATCCAGTAATGGCTCAGCTCTAGGTAGGTCTAAGACCGCTCTTTTTAGACTTAAGAGAGCAAAAATTGAAGACCACAGGGGAATTGAACAGGATAGGAATCAGTAGTAGGAACAAGGTAATTAATTGGAGCGGAGAAAGTCAGTTCGATAAAATCGACAACTGCTGAGTTTTGTCAATAGAAGAACTTGAAAGTGAAATTCTCAGCAATTAGTGGATTTTTTTCCCTGGAGAAAGTAAATGATGTTGCTAGGTGGACAGGATATATGTGGGTTATGGCAAGTACAAAAAATGGTCAGAAATGGCCTTCTCAGATGATTAATGTCACAAGGTTAGGGAGGGGACAGGAAACAGTGAAGTAAAGTGGGTGGTGTCAAGAAAGGAGATTTTAATGGAGCCAAGGTAGCAGTGAATTAAGGAGAGAAATTAAAAGGAGAGTTGACATAGCGTCATAGAGATGTACAGCATGGAAACAGACCCTTCAGTCCAACTTGTCCATGCCTACTAGATATCCTAATTTAATCCATTCCTATTTGCCAGCATTTGGCCCATGTCCCTCTAAACCCTTTCTATTCATATACCCATCAGCTGTCTTTTAAATGTTGTAATTGTACCAGCGTCCACCACTTCCTCTGGCAGTTCATTCCACACAAGCACCAGCATCTGCATGAAGACGTTACCCCTTAGGTCCCTTTTAAATCTTTCCCCTCTCACCTTAAACCTATGCCCTCTAGTTTTGGGCTCCAGTACCCTAGGGAAAAGACCTTGACTATTCACCCTATCCATGCCCCTCATGATTTTATAAATTTCCATAAGGCCACCCCTCAGTTTCTGATACCGTAGGGAAAATAGCCCCAGCCTATTCAACCTCTCCCTTTTGTGACAATGCTGTCACTTTAAATCCTCCAACACTTCCGCCATCTGCAATCCGACCCCACCACCAAAGACATTTTTCCCTCCCCACCCTTATCTGCCTTCCGGAGGGACCACTCCCTCCGCAACTCCCTTGTCCGCTCCACACTCCCCTCCAGCCCCACCACACCCGGCACTTTTCTCTGCAACCGCAGGAAGTGCTACACCTGCCCCCACACCTCCTCCCTCACCCCAATCCCAGGCCCCAAGAAGACTTTCCACATCAGGCAGATGTTCACCTGCACATCTGCCATTGTGGTATACTGCATCTGCTGTACCCGTTGTGGCTTCCTCTACATCGGGGAAACCAAGCGGAGGCTTGGGGACCACTTTGCAGAACACCTGCGCTCAGTTCGCAACAAACAACTGCACCTCCCAGTCGCGAACCATTTCGACTCCCCCTCCCATTCCTCAGACTACATGTCCATCCTGGGCCTCCTGCAATGCCACAGTGATGCAACCTGAAGGCTGCAGGAATAGCAAATCATATTCAGCCTGGGAACCCTGCAGCCCAATGGTATCAATGTGGATTTCACAAGCTTCAAAATCTCCCCTCCCCCAACCGCATCCCAAAGCCAGCGCACCTCATCTCCGCCTCCCTAACCTGTCCTTCCTCTCACCTATCCCCTCCTCCCACCTCAAGCCCCACTCCCATCTCCTATCTACTAACCTCATCCCGCCCCCTTGACCTGTCCGTCCTCCCTGGACTGACCTATCTCCTCCCTACCCCCCACCTACACTCACCTTTACTGGCTCCATCCCCACCTCTTTGACTTGTCTGCCTCCTCTCCACCTATCCTCTCCTCTATCCATCTTCCATCCGCCTCCCCCTCTCTCCCTATTTATTTCAGAACCCTCTTCCCCTCCCCCATTTCTGATGAAGGGTCTCGGCCCGAAACGTCAAGCTTTCCTGCTCCTATGATGCTGCTTGGCCTGCTGTGTTTATCCAGCTCCACACCTTGTTATCTCGGATTCTCCAGCACCTGCAGTACCTATTATCTCTGTCACTTTAAAAAGGTTACTTCGTCCTCAGTATTTTTGAAGAGAGGTTGTAAAGGCAGGGGCACTGAACTGGCTACTGGAGACAGCCCAAGCAAGCAACTTAGGAAGCCTTAAGGCTTTTTCTTGAAAAGTTGGAACAATGGAAGTAGCTTAAATGGGAGTGGCCAGTTCTCACAGAACAGGCTTTCTAGTTTCTTTTTAGCTTAAGCATTCAGAAGCTGTTTGGGGCCCAGAAGAGGTGAAGTTTTCAGTGAATGATTCCTAGCTGCTACTATCTCTGAAATCTCTCGTGATGTTTTTTCCTCCTGGATTGGAGAACTGCATGTCAGAATCTGTGTCTGCATTTACCTTTTTGCCAACGGGTGTGTTTATGGGATGTTACTATATTGGAACAGTTAACTAGTAATAGGTACTGTATCTATTATTTGGTTAAGTTTTCCAACAGTTAAGTTAGTCTAAATTCCTCCTTCTTTTGTATTTTAACTATAGTGTTTAACTAAATTCTGTTTTGTTTAACATCGAGTAGTTTGAACATTCGCATCACATCTAGGATATGCACTTCACGTCTACCTTTAAAATAAGAAAAAATTAGGGTCTAGGTGACCTTAAAATATTTTGAGGGGGTCTGGTCTGGCCAATAACACTACAGCTCAAGTCTCCAACCCAGCTACATCCTTGTAAATCTTTTCTGACTTCTTTCAGGTTTCACGACATCGTTCCTATAGCCAGGAGACCAGAACTGAATGCATAGTTCCAAAAGTGGTCTAACCAATGTCCTGTCCCGCTGCAACATGACCTCCCAACTCCTATACTCAACACACTGACCAACAAAGGCAACCGCACCAAATGCCTTCTTCACTATCCTCTCTACCTACAACTCCACTTTCAAAGAACTAAGAACCTGCAGTGCAATGTCTCTTTGTTTGGTAATACACCCCAGTTCTTTACCATTAAGTGTATATGTCCTGTCCTTGATTTGCCCTATCAAAACGTAGCACCTCACATTTATCTAGACTAAACTCCATCTCCCACTCATCAGCCCATTGGCCGATCACGGTCTCGTTGCACTTTGAGATTACCTTCCTGACTGTCCACTACACCACCAATTTTGCTGTCATCTGCAAACTTACTAACCATACCTTCTATATTCACATCCAAATCCTTTATATAAATGACAAATAGCAGTAGACCCAGCACTGATCCTTGCAGCAGACCATTGGTTACAGGCATCCAGTATAAAAAACAATCCTCCACCACCACCTACTGTCTCCTACCTTTGAGCCAATTATGTATCCAAAATCCTAGTCATTTCTCCCTGGAAAATGTACGCCTTAGAAGGGAAAAATGCATGTTCCAGCACCCCGAGTGATCTAATTGGGCTACAGGATCAACAAGACTGGGTTATACCCATTCGAAGACAAAGTGAGGGTGATCAAAGGTGCCTCAACTCCCATGTCTGTACTGGAGCTCAGGTCTTTCCTTGGGCTGGTAAATTATTATGGAAAGTTCAGGCATAACCTGGCCTCCATCCTGGCACCTTTGCATCAAGTCTTAAAATAAGGTCACCTTGAAAATGGTCGAGTAGCCAAGCCGTAGCTTTCAGGGAAGTGAAGAAACAGATATCTCAGGCACTGGCACATTATGGTTCCAAGCAAGATCTGGTATTAGCATGCAATGCCTCTTCATACAGCATTGGGGTAGTATTAGCTCATAGGTGACCCAATGGAGAGGAACACCCAATAGTGTATGCATTCAGGACTTTGGCATAAATACACCCAGATAGAGAAGGAAGGTTTGGCAGTCATATTTAAATCAGAAATTCGTCCAATACCTTTACAGTAAATTTGTAATAATAATGGACCACAAATCCCTGCCAGGTCTACCTAAGGAGGACAAGGCAGTGCTGCCCATTGCTTCAGATCATATTCAGCTCTAATACTAAGTGCATATAATTACAAGTTGGAACATGGCCCAGGGGGCCAAGTAGCAACTGCGGATGCTTTGAGCCACCTCTTGCTGGTAGATACACAACTGGTGGTCTGTCACAATTATGTCCTTCCAATAGTGTGATGATAGGAACAGCGCACAGTTTTCCATCTGTGCCTAACCAATTTTTGTAAAGTTGTAGTAAGACTTCCTTGCTCCTACATTAAACGCCCTGGTTACCGAAGGCAAGCATTCTCTATGCCTTCTTCACCATTCTGCCTACCTCTGCCGACACCTTCAGAGATCAATTAACTTGTACATCAAGGTTCCTTTGTTCCTCAGTACTCCACAAAGACCTACAATTCATTATGTATGTCCTTCCCTTATTAAACCTCACAAAATGCATCATATTGCACTTACTGGATTAAACCCTAACTGCTATTGCTCTGCAAAATTTACCAGCTAATCAATTTCAGACTATAACCTGAGACGAAATTTAGAGAAACATACAATTCAATGCATTGGCCTTGGTGCAAACATATTATATCAAATCAGGGTCAGTTCAAATTAAGATTAAAGTTGTACATTGTTTGAGTTATGAACAGACACTAGTTGCAAAAAGTAGGTAAACTGTAACAACGGGCTGATTTTACTCAGCCTCTAAGACAGACCAGGATTTGGGAAGGCTGATAAAATGACATGTGAAGGCATTGCTACTGTGCCAGGTTTTGATACTGGTACTTTCTTTGTCACCAGTGGGAAAGATGGCAGATTCCGTGCCTAAAGACCAAATGAATTGTTCAATAGTCAATTAAAAGCCACTTCTCACCTCCACATACATTTTGATAGCAGCAAGAAAGTCTATTACTCTCTGAGGAGATTGGCTGCTGAAACCGACAGGCCTCCCAGTGGATTTAACAAGGGGAGGGCTTGCAGTTTGGATACAAGGAGCAGCTTCACAGCTGCAATGGGTGCACCTGTGGCAATGGTGTTGTCTGACAACCAAGGTCATCTCCCGCTCCCCCTCTTCTGGATGCCTGTCTCCGCAACTCTCTTTGAGGGCACTGGCCACTGAAGCATTCTCATTCTGCAGGTTCAGCCTAGCAATGGCCACTGATAGCAGTGATATTACTGAGCTGATTGGTTCAACAATTCTTGGGCCCAAGTCACTGTCCTTAACATGAACTACTGCACTTGTGCGGTGACCTTTCCAATCCTGAAAATGTAACAGTTTAACACCTGAATCCTATTCTCATCCAATTCCTAACAAGAGTGATGTGAGACCTGCTGGAGGAGGTGTAACAATACTTGAGATTGTCAATGAATTGAAGTTAATTTCAGTGTACTGTGTAAAGATGGGTTTAAAGAGTGCTTTAAATTATCTTCAGTCAATTGAATTGAGGGAAGCAAATTAAAGATTTAAATGCTGGGTAACACCGCGAACTTACAAATTGAGCATGTGGATGCAAACTCTTTCTTGACGAGGAGAATTTAGATCGAAACCTATAAATACTGTATTGCCTAACAATCTAAAACGATAAAACCTCAATTTCTTTTCAGTATACTTCAAAGGAATTCAAGGAATTTATTTATGAATTTCTGTCAGTGAAATATTTAATATGAGTTAACTATTTTGTTAAAATTTGGTTCAACACTTCTTTCTACAATTTATATAACTTGATTACTTGAAGATGTTAGAAGATTGCATGGCTATTTTGTGTTATGTCACAAACTGGAGTTGATGTAATGAGAAAAAAGGGAAAAATATTAACAAACATTTGAACTCAGTAAATCTGGATAATAATCTGAGGTTATCAAATAATATTAGAAAATATAGAATAATTCTTAAATGAAATAATAATGAGATGAAGATAAGGACATAACAATTAGGACCAGGAGTAGATAATTCAGCTTCAGCTCCACTTTCCTGCCTGCTTTCCATAAACCTTCAACCTATTGCTAATTAAAAGTCTAACTCCTCCTTAAAATTTATTCAATCTCTCAACATCTACCACACTCTGGGGTAGTGATTTCCACAGATTCTCAACACTTTGCAAGAAATAATTTTTCCTTATCTTTGTTTTAAACCTGCCACCCCTTATCCTAAAACTATGACCCTTCATTCTAGATTGCTCCACATAGGGAAACATCCTTTCTACATCGAAAGAAACAAATACATTTATTAGAGTTTTATAACTGAAGCAGTTCTATCAACAGTTTCTCAGAAGCTGATATTTGGTTAAAGAATAATACACGCATTAAGGTAACATTTCTTGGTATTCCATTGATTTTATAACTTTTATTATGCAACCTTCGAGCATGAAAAATGTGTTAACCATTTACTGTGAAATTGATCTAAGATTTCATAAATTAAACACATAGGCTTTGTAGGTATTCTTTACCCTCAGTGCATTATGTTTAATGTTGTCAGAAAGGTTCTGCTAAATGATTACTTAGCCAGAACTGGTATTTCTAGTACTCAAAAGTGCAAAGGTCATTTTTCACAATGCAGTTTCACCTAAAGATCTTTTTCAGTGCAAGAATGTTGGCTGCTAAGGAATGAGTAACAGTTGCAAAAAAAAAATCTGACATAGAATGGCTCTGATCCATGAATCCATTAGTGATTTAAACAAACGATGCTGCTGTTCTCGACAATTCTGTCGTACTCAATGTTTTCCAAGACATCTATACAGATATTCAATTGTATAAAACTAGAATATTGCCTGTATAAGTTACCGGTAAAAGAAAAGAAATATATAATGTTGGATAAATCTCAATGCATAAGCTTTCACAATGATAAATAAACCCTCTTTGCTTATTAGAATCATCATGATGTATGCAGATTGCACTGAAAAACATTTAAGCCTGCTTTTGGGGTCATTCTGAATGGCTTACATTTGAATAGGTGAATATGCATGACAAATGCCTGCTTTAAGACAGAGAAATAAAACTATAAAAGATGCTCAAAACCACACGTATAATTGGTAACAGGCTGTACCAACTTCCAAAAACATTGCGAGTCATCCCTTGTGATGAGCTAAGAACATACTGTCATCATAACCACTATAGAATCCCTACAGTGTGGAAACAGGCCATTCAGCCCAACAAATCCACACTGACCATCCAAAGAGAATCCCACCCAGACCCATCCCCCTTCCCTATCCCTGTAACGGTGAATTTCCCGTTCCTAATGCACCTAACCTACACATCTCTGGACACTGTGGGCCATTTAGCATGGCCAATCCACCTAGCTTGCACATCTTTGGACTGTGGGAGGAAACTGGAGCACTCGAAGGAAACCTACACAGACTATACAGTACAAGATGGGGAACAAAGGGAAAGGTTGGATCTTGGCAAATTTGGCTAGTTGACCTTGAAATGCTAACCTAAACTGATTACAAGATATAAACATTGTACAATGTAGTGTCATGTAATTATAAACGCTTAAAGGGAAGAATATACATTCCAAAATTCATGCATTGAACTCAAGAGGGGAATTGAGAGTGATTGGCCTTGACATCGAGGTATTGACCGGCTGTGGCATCAAGGAATCCTAGCAAAGCTGGAATCAATGGGAATCAAAGAAAAGACTCCACTGGTCAGAGTCATGTTTAGCATTAAGGAACTATGGTTGCTAGAGGCCAACCATCTCAATCCTGGGACATCACTGCAGAATTCCTCAGGATAATGTCCTAGTACCGACTATTTTCAGATGCTTTATCAATCACATTCCTTCCATTTTGGCCACATCTGGAATATTGTGTCCAGTTCTGGTCGCCTCATTACAGGAAAGATGTGGAAGCGTTGGAAAAGGTGCAGAGGAGATTTACCAGGATGTTGCCTGGAATGGACGGAAGATCTTATGAGGAAAGGTTGAGAGAGCTAGAGCTTTTCTCTTTAGAACGATGGAGGATGAGGGGTGACTTGACAGAGTGTATAAAATGATCAGAGGTATAGATAGAGTGGAGAGCCAGAGACTTTTCCTTGGGTGGAGGTGGCTATTATGAGGGGGCATAGTTTTTAAGTGAGTGGAGGTAGATATAGGGGAGACGTCAGAGGTAGGTTCTTCACTCAGAGAGTGGTAGGGACGTGGAATGCATTGCCGGAGAGGGTAGTGGAGTCGGCCTCATTAGGGACATTTAAGTGGCTATTAGATAGGCATATGGATGATAGTATAAGGTAGGGGTGGAGGTTAGATAGACCTTAGGTTTAGGGTAAAAGTTCGGCACAACATCGTGGGCCGAAGGGCCCGTACTGTGCTGGACTGTTCTATGTTCTATGTTCTATGTTCTATTTGCCTTCATTGCTCTGTCCTTTGAGTGTAGATGGGAAGTCATGTTGAGGTTGTACAGGACATTGGCCATGCGTCTTCTGCAGTACTGTTATAGGAAGGATATTATTAAGCTAGATAGGATTCAGAAGAGATTTACCAGGATGTTGCTAGGTTTGGAAGGTTTGAGTTATAAAGAGAGGCTGGATAGGCTGGGACTTTTATCACTGGAACTTAGGAAGTTGAGAGGTAACCTCATAAAAGTTAAGAAAATTATTATGGGTATAGATAAGGCTATAGATAGGGCTATGGATAGGGATATCTTTTCCCTAGGATAGGTGATTTCAAGACTAGGATATATATTTTTAAGGTGAGAGGAAAGAGATTTTAAAAAGACGTGATGGGCAACTTTTTTACACACCGGGTCATTCGTGTTTGGAATAATCTTCCTGAGGAAGTGGTGGATACGGCACAGTTACAATATTTAAAAGACACTTACATAAGTACATGACTAGGAAAGGTTTGGAGGGAAATGGGCCAGGAGCAGACAAATGGGACAAATTTAGAATGGGATCATGTTCAGCATGGACAGGTTGGACCGAAGTGTCTGTTTCTGTGTTGTAAGACTCTGTATGATCATCAGAGAACTGATTAGAGTCACAATGTTCAGCACCATTTGTGACTCTCAAATACTGAAGTAGCCTGTGTCCATATACAGTAAGCCCTGGACAACATCAGGCTTGGGTTGAAAAGTGGCAAGTACACTCACACCAAACAAGTACTAGGCAATGACCATCTCCAACAAATTAACCATCACCCCTTGACATTCAATAGGATTTACCATCATGAATACCCCACTGTCAATATCCTGCGTACTGACTGACAATAAAGTGACCTAGACAAGCTATATGATTACAAGAGTAATCAGAAGCTTGGAATTCTGTGGCAAGTAATGCATCATGACTTCCTGAAGCCTCGCCGCCATCTGAAAGGTACAAGTCAGGAGTGTGATGGAAAGCAGCTTCAACAACACTTGACTTGCTCAACGCCACCCAGGATAAAGCAGTCCACTTGACTGACACCCTAGCCACCACTTTAGCCATTCAACAACCTCCACCACCAATGCACATGGGCAACAGTGCATACCCTCCACAAGATGTAGTGCACCAACTTACCAAGGCTCCTCTGATAGCATCTTCCAAACCCAAGATCTCTACCAGTTAATTGGACAAGGCCAGAGACGTAACCTCAGCGTCTGCAAGTTCCCATCCATGCCAGACACCATTCTGACTTGGAGTAATAATTTTTCTTTCACTGAATCCAAATACTGGCACTCCCTGACAACACTGTGTGTGTATATGCAGGGGTTTTAGCAGTTCAAGGAGGCAAATCACTCTCACATTCTCAGGGGAAATTCATAATAAGTGTTGGCCTATACAGTGGTGCCCACATCCTGTGAAAGCATGAAATTAAGGTTGTTCCCTCATTATGACAAGGTGGATCTGACATGCACCAATCATAATGCAGATGAACATGGCCTGCTGCTGGGGGTCCAACTCCCCTTCCTCCTCCTCCTCCCTCCTCAAGCAGTTTTTCCCTTTCCCATTCATACTACACTCTATGAAAGATATAAATGACTGCATCCAGCTTCAAAACATTCGCTCTGAATTGGAAAGCCCATTTCTGACCCAGTCAAACAAGAAGTTACATAAGCATCTTTCTCTGTTTTTTTGGCCTAACTTCTGATGCAGGATCTAATCAAAATGCAGTGCAGCAAACCACACAGACAGCAGTGGAGTGAATTTTCCCAGTAGTATGGTTGCCATATTATGGAAAGTGGACAACGTTTAAAAATCCCAAAGATCTTTGAAAAGCTCTGGCAGGAAGATAAGTGTATGAAGTAAGTGGTTGAAGGGACAGTGGAACAGGCGGTGAGGGAGGTTCGGTATCAGATGTGTAACAAATATGGGTAGCAAGGGGGTGAGGGAGCATGGCATTAAGTGAGTGAAAGCCAGGTTGGCGAGTCTGTGGATGAGGGGACAGGGTGGCAGGTGATGGGTAGCAGATTGGCAGGAAAGCAGGTGAGATTGTAGAGTATACAAGGTATAGAGCTGGATGTACACAGCAGGCCAAGCAGCATCAGAGGAGCAGGAAAGCTGACGTTTTGGGCCTAGGCCCTTCTTCCAGAAGAAGGGTCTTGGCCCGAAACATCAGCTTTCCTGCTCTTCTGATGCTGCTTGGCCTGCTGTGTTCATCCAGCCCTACACCTTGTTATCTCAGATTCTCCAGCATCTGCAGTTCCTACTATCTCTGAGATTGTAGAGTGTCAGGTGGACAAGGGTATATGTTGGCAGGTGGGCGAGACAGTGGTGTGGCAAGCATATGGAGAAAGGTGGCAAGTGATTTGAGGGAGGGGTAGGACCACTGGGTAAGGGGATAAGTGCCTGGTGGCTGGTGGGAAAGGGGTAGGTGCCAGATGGCTAAAAGATTAGATCAGCATGTGGGTAATAGGATAAGGGTATTTGGAGTAAGAGGGATGGGTAGGAAGTTGATAAGCAGATAGTATGCCAGGTGGAGAATGGGGTTGGGTGCCACATCAATGAAAATGTCAGGTAGCAGTTGGTGAGGGAGTAGTTTGATGCTGATGGGTAGGTTTGCAGGGGAGCTGAGGGGGTAATTGGGTGAAGTGTTGGGGTGCCAGGCAGCTGGGTGAAATAATAGATTGTCAGTTAAGTAAATGAGAGGGGAGGATGGGTCAGGGGCACAGGAAGTTGGGTCTTCCAATGGTGTAATGCCAAATCAGGGTGAGGTGGGATGGGGTCCAGATATCAAGGTGGATAATCTGGTTAGGCTAGAGGTCAAGGTTCAGGTCAATGGTGGGGTTGAGCGATGGAGGGATAGATGTCCAGATAGTGGGGGCTGTCAGGTGCCTTGGAGGAGGGAATTGGGTTTCTGAGTGAGAAGGGGTGTTGGGGGGAATATTTAGTTTATGAGGGGCTGGCACAAGTGGTTGGGGGAATCAGAGTATAGTTATCGAAGATTTAGAGCTGGTTTTAATCATCTAACCTTTCTAAGGTAACTTTCCAGGCTTTTTAAAAATTGTCATGAATTCTAATAATGTGGGCATTGTTGGCTAGACCACATTTATTATCCATCCCTAATTGCCTTGAAAAGGTCAAGATGAAAGGAGACTTCTTGAACCACTGCAACCCATTGGAAGTAGGTGTTGCAAGGAAGTCAATTCCAGAATTTTCACCCAGTGACAGTGAAGGAATAGCAATATAATTCCCAGTCAGGACGATGTATGGCTCGGAGGAAAACTTGCAGCTGGTGGTGTTCCCAGCTCTTTCATGTGCTTGCTTCTCTAGATGCTAAAAGTTACAGGTCTGTAATTTACTGTCAGATGGGCTACTCAGAGTGGTAGTCTTTTCTGGAGACTTTGAGACACATAGTAATTGCTTATCAGAAGGTTAGCTTTCCTAGGCCAGAAGATCTGGGCCACTCTGCCTCAATTTTATTCAGGTAGAAGAAAAGCTTCCTGAAAACCTTGGGCTGATATGCCCTGCTGCTGGGGGTCTTATTGTGTACTTTTTTCTTCCTCTTCTCAGAGCTTGTACTTCTCCCTTTCATACTTTGACAAGAGAGCTATAATTACACAGTCATAGAATTATTCGGCATGGAAACAGATCCCTCAGTCCAACTCATCGATGCTGACCAATTTTTACAAATTAAACGAGTCTCATTTGCCTGCATTCGGCCCATATCCCCCTAAATCTTTCCTATTCATGTACCTGTTCAAATAACTTTTAAATGTTGCACCTGTACCTGCATCTACCATTTCCTCTGGCAGTTTGTTTCATATATGCAACATTCTCTGCCTGAAAATATTGCCTCTCAGGTCCCTTTTAAATCTTTCCTTCTCACCTTAAACCTCTGCCCTCTAGTTTTGGACTCCCCTACCCCAGGGAAAAGACCTTTTGTTATTCAACTTATCCAAGCCACTCATGATTTTATAAATCTATATAAGGTCACGCCTCAACTTCCTAAACAAGAGGAATAAAGTCTCAGACTCTCCTTTGCATCTTTATCTGGGAGTTTATGGTCTGAGCAAAATCTTTCAAGTCAACAACAGGTCCTGCAGCACTGTCACATCACTGTACACAACCTGCAAATTTCAACAACATTCAAACTCTCCACCGTCTCAGCTAGTGCCAGAAAAAAAAGTCAATCAGCAACTAATCTCGAAGAATTTGATGATTCGCTTAAATAGTGCTGTTGGAGAGTCTCTCTCGTTATATGTATGCTCAGCTGTGCGTGAACTACAGCAAGATGTTCAGTGGCAGTCCTTACATCTTGATGTGGTTATTCTGTATACATCTAGCATTATGCTCCCTGTGTTCTAAAAACACTCTCCTCAAGATAGTGATTGGCATGATTCAAATCAGAAAAAAAAATGCTTACCGTGCCTTGTTGGAGCCAAAAGGGAATTCATAACACTGAAAGCATAGGGGCTACACAACTTTTTCAGCCAAAGTGTAAAAAGATTAGGCGCTTAGCCTAACTTTAGTAGGCACATTTTTGATCGTGCCGAGCGTCATTACAGTCAGCACAGATTGAATTGCAGTGCATGATTTGGCCACTGGAGTTGATACAAAATAGAAATTACAGACAAGTGATTTTTTTTGTTGAGAAAGGTTTGGGTAATTTCATGTGCATGCCAGTATGAAAATAGAAACTTTTTTTTGTTAGAAACAAGTTGGCTAATCTTGTCATTAGCCAATAATGTAAAACACATGATAGTGAATTGGTGCTAACAAAGTTTGGAGTTGGAGGAACAGAGCAGGCCAGGCAGCATCAGAGGAACAGGAAAGCTGACATTTCAAGTCAGGAGCCTTCTTCGGAAATCATTTCTGCAATGTTCCTCCAGCTCCACACTTTCTCATTTCTGACTCCAGCATCTGCAGTTCTTGCTATCTCTTTGATAGTGAATTGGTAGCTTTTTTGCAAATGTTCAACTTACATTTCCATTGACTTCTAAAGTCTAAATAATTGTTTCTAAAACTCAGATGGGAGTTGCACGTCAAGACCCTGCGAATCCCAAATCAGCAGACTCAGAAGGAATCAACCAGGAAACTGATCTAACATCCTGCTCTCCCCCAAGGATCCAACATTCAGCACCCCCATCACCAGGCCACATATACCCCTTCCAGACCGACATACCTCTCCCGGTCCAATGCACCCCAACTTAGCCTCAGAACTTGGCCCAGGACCTAACAGTGTTGTACCTGCAACACCTGGCACCTCCCGCACACACCCCACTCAACCTGATATCGCCCATGCACTTTTGACCCATGCTAAATAATCCATCACTGACCTGGTCCTCTTGCCACCTTGTGATCTGGCACCCTACCCCTGCCATCTTGGCACCCTAATCATTTAGCACTGTATCACCATACTTACCTTACAAACTTACCCTCTCACAAGATCTATCAAAATGCCTGTCTGTGATGCTGGGCCTTTAAATTTCAGAGCGCAGCAAATGACTCCTGTAAAAAAGCGAACACAATTTGCCTGCCTTTGACCTCCTGCTGATAAGTGTAAGCCTCATGTTCACATTCAGTTTCCCCAGCTGCTTCTAAGCGTAGACCTCAGAGGTCCACAAAGCAGAAATAAGAGGGAATTTAGGAGGGACCTGTCACAATGCAAGTTTGGCTCTGCATTTCTGAAGTTACTCTGTTAAAGAATCTCCTGTCAGAAATGCAGACCACTTTTGCTTTGTAAAACAGGAGCAGAATGGCAATCTGCATGAGATTGCCACTCCTTGGAAAATCCAACCTAATTTTTGTGGAAATAATCCAAAAACACAACAAGGCTATTACCAAAAAATTAAATGACTTCCTAAAAGCATGTCATGTATTTGTTTTTTAAATTTAATTTTAAAAGGGAGCCAATGGCTTAGTGGTATTATTGCTAGACTATTAATACAGAAACTCAGCTCATGTTCTGGGGACCCAGGTTCAAATCTTCCTATGGCAGATGGTGAAATTTGAATTCAATAAGTAATTTGGAATTAAGGGTGTAATGATGGCCATGAAGCCATTGTTGATCATCAGGAAAATCCCATCTGATTCACTAACACCCTTTAGGGAAAGGAACACATCATCCTCACCTGATCTGGCCTACTTGTGAGTCCATAACTACAACAATGTGGGTGACAGTAAACTGTCTCCTGGGCAATTAGGAATGGGCAATAAATGCTGGCCCAGCCAGAGACACTGTCATCCCATGAGGGAATAAACAATTAAAGTAATTTATCCATTTGCTTTCATGTCTGACTTGAATTTTTGGCTTTTTTCTTAATTTGTGTAGTGAATGGTTTAAAGCTTTACCTCTATAGTAAACTTAGAAAATCTTTCAAATTTACCTTTAATGTAAAAAATCTTCACAAAAAACACAAATGTTTTGTTTTACAAGAGTGGTGTCTTTTCCATTGCTCATTAACTCTATTGTCTGAAGATACAAGAAGTGTCTTGCCAAATTCTAAATCTGTAATTGTCTTTTAAAATAAAAGCATTGTAACCTTCATCTATCACCTTAAGTTGACAAAACTGTAATTTGATATATAACAAATATTACAAGCTGAATGGCTGATGCCCATAATTAATGAGGCTTCCTTGCCATTGATAGGAGGCTGTCACTAAAGGATTGCTGTGCAAACAGAGTGACTTGAAACTTGCACGCAACAGTCTGTCACCCCATGTGTGAAAGGAAGCACTGCCTGGGAAAACTGGCTGTTATCTATGGGATAACTTGCTGCAACTCCTTTTAATACAGAACAAAAACCTGTCAAGGCACCTTGGTACGCCATGATAACTTGATAGTGGTTTATCAACCCTACATCGCATTCCTCTTTACAAATCAGCTGAAACCAAGCAGCATACCATGCTTGGAAAATATGATGCAGACTCTTCATAATAGGCTAGTGACAATGAGCAACAAATTGTTCTGTCTTGTGTAACAAACCACTGAACAATTATAATCTAAAACAGGCACAATAAATTTTAACCTGATCAGTGTTTGATTAATTGTCACAATAAGAATGAATGATTTTTACTTGTTCAGTGGTAGACATAAATAACGTGACATTTTATTGTCTATTGATGTAAATGTCTATAGCTATCCAACAGCCTCTAAGTTAGTTCTCTTTTTCTGCTTCAGCCATGTGCAATGAGAACTGCACACACGCTAAATGATATTAATAAATTGTACACTACATACTAACAGATAAAAATTCCAACTGCTGATGCTGTATGTACAACTAAAGAGTGTGTGCAATTGACATGAGCTAAGAATCAGATTCAGCTGAGCTAGTCTTAAAAGTCCAGAATATTGGTGGCCAGGTTGTCACTGCATGTCCAGTCTCATACCTGAGACACTACCAATTTCGTCTCTGTGGAATCACAAACTGGCAATATAGTAGATTCAGGAAGATGTGGGAGGAGGAAAAGGTTTAAAATTAGTGGCTGATTTCAATCCGAAGTAAAAATATATCATGAATGAAATATGGGCCCAGAAATTTGCAGCCATTCTAAACTTGCACAATAATTTTATCAGCTTTCAAAGCTCATGTTGGGCAACTGCCAGGTACTCAGATTTCTAAGGCAGACTTACAAACAGAAGAGGGAGCTTCTGCTCACACATAAAAAAAACACTATGATGTGGAGGTGCTGGTGTTGGACTGGGGTAGACAAGGTCAGAAATCAAATGACACCAAGTAATAGTCCAACAGATTTATTTGAAATAATAAGCTTTCAGAGGGTAGCTCCTTCATCAAGTGAAGTCCAGGACATTGTTCCGACTGTGTAATTATAATATATATATTTTGGAAAGGCTGAATTGAAACTTCGAAAAAATGGCCAGCAGTCGCTTGGTTCTTTCACTTCAAACGGAAAAGGCAGACAGCTGCTGTGTAATCTCAATCACATAGGAAATTGTTTAGAATGTGATTAACTTTTGGAAAACACCATGAGTTGTTGAACACCACTTGAAGGAAGTACTGAGGGTAGCAAGTACACAGAATGTACTCTGGGTGGAAACTTCAGTGTCCATCGCCCAGACTGTTTCAGCAGCACCACAACTGGCTCAGTTGGCTGAGTCCCAAAGGACATAGCTACTGGACTGGATCTGTGGCAGGTGGTGAGGGAACCAACAGGAGCGGAAATCTAGTGACATTGTCCTCATCAGCCTATCTGCTGAATTTAGAAGGTCCATGAATGCAATTATCTAATAAAGGCAATCTACAATTTGTAGCAGTTTTCTGATAGCTTGTTGAGATTGTTAGGCAGTAGTTTAAATATGATACATTAATTAAGTAGCCAAAGAAAGTATACGACCATGACAGATGAGAATGCTTCACTAATTCCAAAGCTGTTCTGTAAAGTGGAGAAGCAAAGATGGCATTTTGAAGTGGTACAGTGTTTTTCCTGATGTAACGCAATCTTTGGTAGTAACAGTCTTTCCCTCAGATTGATGCAGGGGAATTCCTCGTCTTCTCCTAAGAAGGTAATGGCTCATTCCCCGGGACCCTCTCTTGCTCCACTGACCTCTACTGATATACCTTATTTTGGGGGCTTGTAACCTATGCTGTGACAATCACCTATCTAAACATTCTTAACAAATGAGGGTCAGCTGCTCATGATACTAGAGTGATCAATGTCCCCTTTGCTGTCTCCATTTGAAGGTTAGTTTTCATTTCTTCCAAGAACAGAAACTTATTTTCCAATATATTGCATTCAAAACAGGTTAGTGGAGTCCACAATAAATTTTGCGTTTTTGCTTGCAGAATATTAGTTACCACAATAACACAGTTAAATCATGGCTCCTGCCACATTGGAAATATTAAATATTGAACATTAATAAAATTCCATTTTAAAGGGGACCCCAATTTCCACATATCAGTTGCAGATATATTCATCCATGACAGTATCAGGAGAAGTGCCAAATACACTTTTGGAGATGAAGTCCCATTTTCGCGTTGAGAATATGCTCCACCATGTAATGTAACATTACCAATGGGCTAAATGTGCAGACTTTGAACAGACATCACAATTTATACAGGGGGTCAGTTAACTCAGTTGGCTGGACAGAAGCATGGGTTCCTTCTCACACTGGCTGAGGTTACCATGGCGGATTCTCTTTCTCAACCACTCACCTCAGCTGATATGTGCTGACCCTCAGGTTAAACCATCACCTGTTGTCTCTCTCTAATGAGAGAGCAGCCTCATTGGCTGGTACGAATTTGCTGACGCTACCTTTTGGGGAGTCAATGGCTTAGTGGTATTACCATTAGGTTATCAATCCAGAGACCCAGGTAATGTTTTGGGGACCTGGGTTTGAATTACATCATGGTGATTGGCAAAATGTGAATTCAATAAATCAGCCACTGTCTTGTATAAAGAGTCCTGGCAAACTGAAAGTGCCATAACTGTGGAACTAGTGAACAGCAAAGAAACATTTCTTTCTCAATATCTGCACTAAATCCACTGTATAAGCAACTTTCAACTGTTCCACTTGCTGAATTCTGACTGCAATTTTCAAGTTTTTTACCTTTGGAAAGAGAATCTCCTCTAATATACAGGTCTGCAACAATAATAGATTGACTCTTCTTTCACATTTTATCAATATTTAATTTTTCTCTTCGTACCTGTATTTTATGTAATAACTGCATTACTTCTTACTTGGTAACTCTCAGCCATGTTTATGTCACAAACTAACTTTTGCTCTTAATTAAAACTACAGCTTTACTGCTGGTTATTTTTCAATTGAAACACACAAAAAACCAGCTACATAAATCCACAGTTCACAGGCCATGCTTCAGACATGCCTAGCAGTCATGATGAACATAAATGAGAAGAGATTTTGGAAGGACTCCAAAACTTAAAGTTCATAATCCCCCAAGACCTCTCTGTGACTCTGATTTGATTGGTTAAGGTTGTGAAGGCTGGTGAGTGTGGGCTTTCTGACTAACAAGAGGTACACGTGATGCTCATCACAGATCCAGTTTGAGATTGTGATTTGCTGTCATGAAGATCTGCCTGTGTGTTTCTTCCTAAGTGGGACTCCATCTTCACCAGTCCCAAGAAACTTGTGTGAGATTTTTTTAATCGCTTCAATGGATAGACAGGCATCATTTTCCGTGATTGTACCAACCTTCTAAATTCAAGAGCTTCTATCTGAACTTTAACCATGTGAAACTCTGTAGATCTTCAGGGCTTTGCATTATGCCACCCTGTGGATTTTCTGGTTTTTCAAATTTCTGAGCAACTACAATCTAAGGCAAACAGAAAACATTTGTAGACTGTTTTAAACAACAGTTCAAAAGAAAAAAATCAAAAGTATTTTGAAATCTTTGACGTAATTGTCCTTGAAACAATTATAATTTTAAATATATCTGCTTCATACATAGCCATAAGCAATGGAAATCATCCCAATGTCTAATAGTTAAAATAGTAGATCTACTTTCAATGAAAATTATATTGCTTGAGGCAATTACAAGTACCAATTGAATCACTAATTATGTTTATTCTTTCATGGCATGTGGGTGCTGCTAGCAATATTATTTGACAATGTTTGTTCATCATCCCTAATTGCCCTTGAGCAGATGGTGATTAGCTTAATTCTTGAATCACTGCACTTTGGTGAAGGTACACTTATCAGAAGGGAGCTCCATAATTTTTAATCCAACAATAGTGAAGGAATAGTGATATCGCTCCAAGTAAGGATGGTGTCCAATATCATCTCTTGTTTTTCTAGGTGGCAGTATCAAAGGAGGATTGATGAGTTGCTGTAGTGAATCTTTTAGATTTCTACATTGCTGTCACTGTGGTCTAGTGGTGGATGAATTGAACGTGGTGCCAATCAAAACAGTTCCTTTGTCCTGGATGGTGCTGTATTTCGAGTATTGTTGGAACCAAACTCATCCAGACGATTGGATAATATTTTATCATACTCCTAACCTATGCTTTGTAGATGGTGGACAGACTTAGTGGAGACTGGAATTACGTGATCTGCTCTTATAGACACAATATTTATCTGGCTGATCCAGTTCACTTTATAGAAATTGGTAATCTCTAGAGACATTGATAGTGGGGAATTCAGCAATGGGAACGCTGTTGAATTCTCTCTTTTTGGAGATCATAGAATCCCCACAGTGTGGAAGTAGACCATTTGGCCCATTGCATCCCACCCAGACCCACATCCTTGCCACCTCCCCATCCCTGTAGCCCCACATTTAACATTGCTTGCACATCATTGTGAGCAAGTGATAAACTCCATCACTGGACACTATGGGCAATTTAGCATGGCCAATCCACCTCACCTGCACACCTTTGGACTGTGGGAGGAAATCAAAGCACCCAAGGAAACCCACGCAGACACAGGCAGTCACCCAAGGCTGGAATTGAACCCAGGTCCCTTGCACTGTGAGGCAACAGTGTTAACCTCTGAGCCACCATGCCACCTGACATTTTTACATTAGCCCAAACAGTTTTGACTTCGCTACCTTTTGAACATATAAGTATACACTCTGTGCAGCCTATTAAAGTGTCACATTAATGAGGAAATGAATGAAACTCAGTGAAATGATCTATTAACACACTGTCACCTCACAACTGGAATCTGTGCTTGAAGTTTAACCCACCCTGAGAGAGGAAATGTTTTCTCATTGCTGAGTCTCTTGCACTCCTCTGACACTAGCTGAGGAACTACCAACTCAGTTAATTGTTGTCACTGCATGAAAAATTCCTATTCAAAATCATCAAAAAGTGGACAATAAATCTTTGTGTGAGTTCTTCTATTATACTGGCATCTTAAAGTTATTTCTATATTTGCATACATGTTATCACTTCATTTTTAAGAGTGCAAAATGCATTACTTTAAAATTTTACCTGGATGCCAGATTTTACCAGATGAAAAAAAATACATCAACTCATTGACTTTGCATCTCTTGCTTCTGAGTCAGGTTGCCACATCCTCACTTTTTTGAATAACCAATCATGAGGGGGAGTTGCTAGCAGTGTGGTAATGTCATTGGACATAAAATATGGAACCATCAAGTCAATGTTCTGGAGAGATGGGTTTGAATCCAACAATTGCAGATGATAATAAAAATCTGGATTAAAATGCTAGCCAATGGCAACCATGTAACAATTGCTGATTGTCATAAAAACCCATCTGGTTCACTAATGTCCTTTAGGGAAAGAAATCTGCTGTCCTCACCCAGTCTAGCCTACATGTGACTCCAGTTCCACAGCAACATGGTTGACTCTTAACTGTCTTCTGGGCTATTAGGGATGGGCAATAAATGCTGACCTATTTGGCCAAGCCCACATCCCATGAACAATTCAGAAAAAAAAATCTTCGTTTGGGTATATCATCTTCTCCTATCTCTACACATTTACTCAATGGTGTGGAAATTTATGTAGACAGTAGCTCAAGACTAATGGTATTGGTCAGCCTGTTGTAATCCACGCCTGATAGTTCCATTGACTTCACTAGAACCGAGCACAAACAAAGATTAATACAAATTTTTATATGAGGCTTTGAATGTATAACATCCTGGGCCAAGTCAAATTTGTCTCCATGTGGTTTTTGCTTTTTAATCTCTTTGCATATCTTCTTCTTTGAGGCTGGTCCAGTAGTTACTTTAGGCCATTCCAGTGGAAGATGTGTTCATATACTTGTATGATAAATTAAAGTAGGAGCAACTGCACTAAAATTGACCACACAAGAAAATTATAGAAATATACTGAGCGTTGATTCATTAATGCTGCCGTAGATAATTCCTATACTCTTAACTTTCTTTTTCTTGGCCCATATTTTCCACTGGCCAGACAGTTGTTATTCCACATTAGAGACATCAGAGGGTTCCATTGGAATTAGGCGAAAGTAAGTAAGCTACTCAGAAAAAGTTAGTCAGTTAAATACATAGTCAAACTCCTTAATAACTACTGAACTGACCCCATACTTGCCTCACAAACCCACAACTGTCAAAAGCCCTGATCAAAATCTCTGGTCTTAGAAATGCAGAGCTCCCTTCTTTCACACAAAAGAAGGGCTGGAGTGCATAAGATTCCACTCCTTGCAAAATATGGACCAGAATTTCTTTTGTTTCCATCATCCTCTCTGTAGGTTTTCTTTGCTCTTTAGAATCTAGAATCCCTACAGTGTGAACAGGCCATTCGGCCCAACAAGTCCACACCGACTCTCCAGAGAGCATCCCAGACTCAGCCCGTTACCCTATAACCCTGCATTTCCCATTGCTAACCCACCTAGCCTGCACATCCCTGGGCAATTTAGCATGGCCAAGCCACCTTACCTGCACATCTTTGGACAGTGGGAGCAAACTGGAGCACCCGGAGGAAATGCACACAGACACGAGGAGAACGTGCAAAACTCCACATAGACATTTAGTTAAACTGGAAGCTTCATTAGCAGATACCGTAAGGATAATTGGTGTAAGAAATCAAAATTATTACAAAGCTGGGTGAATCAGTTTACAATCCGATGCACAATATATCTAATCTGGGGATACTTGATGTCCAAAACTGATGGACCGAAAAGGACTGTGCATCATTGCTGTCCCACACACAAATCTAATTATTGTGTCTACTAAAGTTTAATAATTTCACTGGGTTATACAGATCTGTAATCACTAGTATGCGTAAAGAAATAAAAATAAAAGTTTCTTATTTTGCACCAGGATTAAATTTTATAATGATTGTCTTTATTCATAAAGAAATAATCATAAAACCCCTATTATTTTGTATCTATGAGCACGTAATATCAAGTACTCTCTGACAGATGATGTTGAGATCACTCATTTTAGAATTCTTAAAACTATGAATAAATCTTTAAGAAAACTTTTATTATCTGTTATTGCTCCCTGTGATTGAAATTCTCTCTGTGGAATTACAATGTGGCTCTAAACATCAGAGTTTAATTTAGCCTAATGATACAAACATGAACTTCTAACTGAATGAAGAGAGGTAGGGGGATGGTGGATCTGTGATACCATTAAAACTTCAGAGCATAAGATATCCCATAAATCAATTTAAAGGAGACATACTTCAAATTTCAGGTCAACCAATGGTATGTTGAACTGTAATTGGCTTCCTGAACATTGACTCGTCACACTCAGCAGCTAACTGAAAGCTGATCACTCTCCTGAGAACAACATAAGGTAAGCACTTTAATGCTTTGCACAAGCCACAATAGCAAGGAAAAATAAAACTCTACAGTTATTCAGAAATGTAAGTAACCATATTAAAGAGAACAAATGTAAAACAAGATACATGTCCAGGCCAAAAAAGACAACATAATCTGTAAACTCTGTAATACAGATTATTGTAAATTATGATGTTCTTTATGCTTTCCTATAATTAACTTTCCATTAATTTTAAAAATTCAAAACAGTAAATCAAAACACAATTTCTAACATCATCTATTCGAATTATTCCACTGATTCTGCCACGGTCAACAAGTCCTGGTATAAGACTTAAACCTGGAGCATTTGTTTCATAACAAGATCAGTAATACTGCCAATGTGAAAAACTGACCTTTCTATTCTTTTAAATTCACTGTTGCCTGATTAACAATTAGTTGCAGCCAATCTCACACAGAAGTCAATAAGATCTGCAACTTAAAAGCAAATTTTCAATATTCCTCAGTAAACAGTGTTGAAAAGTGTAGTTTTGATAGCAGGTTGCTGGGGGAAAGGATGCAATGTCATCCATCCTGAGCTCAGTAGCAACTTTGTTTAGAATGCAGAGAAGAAAGCAGCTCATGATGAAGCTTTTCACCTCCAGTTGATGGAAGCTTTTATTCAACGGAAATAGGTAGCACATAGGTGAAGCAGTTCATCAAGGAAGGTTAACGGAACGTTGGCCCTTTCTTCAAGTGGGTTGGAGTATAAGAATAGAGAAGCCATACTGCAACAGTACAAGGTGTTGGTGAGACCATATCTGGAGTACTTTCAGCAGCTTTAGTCTGCTTATCTTAGTTATTACTTTATTGGAAGCAGTTCAGACAAGGTTCACTAGAATGATCCCTGGTATGGAGGGATTGTTTTATGAGCAAAGTTTAAACTGGGTCACCATTCATTAGAATTTAGAAGAATGAGGGGTGATCTCATTGAAATATACAGGATTCTTAAGTAACAGGGTAAAACTAAGAGGATGTTCTGCCTCATGGTGCGGGGGGAGGGTGTTACTGCCAATTTAAGACTAAGATTAGGAGGTATTTCTTCTCTCGGAGATTTGAGAGTCTTTGAAATTCTTTGCCAGAGAGTTGTAGGGCAGAGTCCTTGGGTGTATTTAAGGCTAAGATAGATTCTTGATCAGTAGGGGAATTACGTTATTGAGAAGGGCAGGAAATTGGGCATAAGGAGAGTCATATCAACAACTTTTGTGAACAGGAATCAGTGGTAAAGTGGTAGATTACATGTGTGAACTGTGCAGTTTTAGCTGGTTTAGCTCCAGCAGTGCTCCTCTGCCGGTTTTAGCTTATTTAACTTCAGTATTGCCCCTCTGCGCACCTGGGAGTTCTTAATCTTTGACTCTGCTAAATTCCACCTCAGCTGAGTGCAAACACTGTTTTAGAAAAATAAAACCTATCAAGTGCAGATTTCCAGCTAGCTTGATTTAGAGACTTGTAAACATGGTTTTGGGCTTCTGCATATGTTAGACACCACAATGAAAAGAAAATAAATACCTCCAAAATGCAAGAAAATAAATGCATCACAAAGCTGCTTACTCTATCTTTAAGCAGCAATGCCTGTAAAGTTTAATTTAGTAGTTTTCTCCCAGCCCCACATTACAGCTTGAGAATATAACAACTAGCTAAAAGGTAAAGGTTCAGAAGTCAATAAGAATAGTCTTGTCAATTGACTTTACTTATACAGTTATTTAATTTCAAAACAACTATTTACTAAAATAATTGATCTTAAACCCAGTTATTTAAGTTTATAGATGCCAGTAAGATACTGTCCTACAGAGATAATAAAACAACCCACTAATCACTCTTATGTTGCCACATGCACACAATCATCTTTGCTCCTAGTACTAGTACAAGAACAAGTTTATGCAGGCTATAAAACTGTCAGCTCTCAATAAACAAATGCATTCCCAGTGGGTTCACTTTTGCTGTCTGCAAACTTACTATAGTATCTAATCACCATTTATCATGTACAAAGTAACTATAGTATATAATCACCACTTATCAAGACCAAAATAAGTATGATTTTACTATTAATGAAATGGGAATATGTATTAAAATGGATGAATAAAGAGACTTAGGAATAATTAATTCCTCATCTAGACAGTGTTGGTATTAAGGTGATTGAGTAATGTTGCATTTTTTAACTCTGGATAATTCAGCGCCCATTTATGAATTAAATGTGGATTTACACCAGTGCAGACAGAATACTTTTCTTTTACTTTCTAGTGTTAGTGAGGTGAACTTGTAAACTGGAAATCTGCCTGAAGCATTCAGATGATGAGCAGCGACAACAGCACCATATGAATGCTCTGTTAATGCAATTTTAAACTATATTATTCACATTTTGCCACAGAATGATCAGACCAAGCCTTTCAGTTGAAGGACAAGAATCAGCCATTGCACATACGTTACTTAAAAAATCTCAGCTGATCTTTCACGCATTTTCCCAGAAGGTGGAATTGATGAGAAATAGGAGAAGAGAAAATAAATATAGGATGTCACTACCCTTTAACATTTTCTGAGATCAGTAGGGGCCTAGAACAAGAGAATCTAGCAATCCAGAGATATTACTTTACAAAATTAGTAAATAAAATGAATGAATTAAAGGTTGATCATTAGTTAATAGGATAATTTGTTCAACATTTAAAAAACAATGGTAAAAGCCAACTAAGTAGGTGATTCTAATTCAAATGGATACCCAAATGGAACGGGATGTAGGTTTAATTATAGCTCCAAAAATCAAAGAAATTTTCACAAGACAAATCTACTGAAAGTCCAATAAAGCATAATTGGATCAGCAATACAGAATTTAATGTTGGACATGATGCAATTAGACTATTCTTTTTGCTGGCTTAGAATGGATGCTTCATCTGACTATTACTTTCTCTTGGTTTGTTTTAAAACATTAGAACTCTGAGTCAGTGATAAGAGTGCCAAAGCGAGTTTCCATTTAAATGTCAGTAAAATGAACTTTCATGGAATTTAAATTGGCAATACAAATCATGATGCAGGGACTGACAACTTGAGGCAAGTGGAGTCAAGTTCAAGGCAAGTATTTGTCTCACACTTTCATGGCGTGATACAGATGAATCTCCTGTTCACTTCTTAGCCTACTTAGCCTCAATTTAAACGTCTAACTTTAAGGAAACGGTTTTGCCTGTGCATGAATTCAGGAACAAGTAGTAGTTTCTCCTATATAGAACAGTTAAAGTTATCATAAGAAAGAAATTAAAGAGAGAGTTAATATTTCGAGTCAGTATTCCCAACAAATTATTTGTTCTTGTCTTGAGCTTCTTCAAAGTCTTTGCATGAATGTACATAAAATTATGTAATTTTAAACAAGTTAATATTATGACAGAGATAAAAGGTACTGCAGATGCTGGAGAATCTGAGATAACAAGCATGGGCTGGATGAACACAGCAGGTCAAGCAGCATCATAGGAGCAGGAAAACTTGACATTTCGGGCCTAAACCCTTCAGGCCTGAAACGTCAAGTTTTCCTGCTCCTATGATGCTGCTTG
>JAHRHZ010000283.1:30026632-30063591 GCA_024137785.1 Ginglymostoma cirratum | reverse complement strand
CCCATGCTTGTTACTCTTAATATTATGACATATCACCAAAGTTATGCTTAGGGCTATCCACCTCTCTAGTGTCTAATTACATTGTAATTGGTGCCTCAAAATGTTTCCATTAACCCAGAGATTCTGCACAGTTATGACATCTACCCAATCTGGTCACTATCATGTTGCTATAAGATGTGCATTTGCTGAGCACAAATGAAATATTGTATTTCCTACATTACAAAAGTGACTTCTTTTCAAAACATACTTTTGTTGGTTGTGGAATGCCTTGAGCAGTGATCATGACAAGATCTATAAATACAATTCTTTCCTTTTCCATTTTGTAATATTGAAGTTACCATAGTCCAGCTAGCTCATAGAGCTGCTGTCTCATTAGAGAGAGACGACTGGTGATGGTTTACCCTGACGGTCACCACATCTCAGGCAAGGGGCGGAATTGAGAATGAGAATCTTTCATGGTAGCCACAACTGGTGCGGCAATTGAACCCACACTGTTGGCATCACTGACCGACTACCCGGCCAGCTAAGCTGACTGACCCCCTCGTATTAATACAAATTAAAAAGCAAAATACATGTTTTGGAAGGTTGGCATGGTACAAAGAAATTAATATCAGAATAACTTTTTAACATCTATCAAATGCTCTGGGTTCATTTATAAGCTTCTATTAGATCACATATCCTCGATGTTCAAAGACTTCATTCCCACAAATCAACTTCTTGGATAATTAGAATCAAAAGCCTTACCCTTCCTGATGAAACATTGTTTTAAAGCAGTGGCCAAGACTCCTGTAACTGGTGGCGTCACCTTGCCCTCTTTGAATTTGGAACCTAGGAATAATGTTAATAAATTTAATTTTAAATTAAAATTTAATAAATCTGTCTAAAAATGAATTAAGTACAAACTATTTCCATTCATTGTTGTCATAACATGGCTAAAGCATGCCAGAAAAAAATGTATTTCCAAAGAGAAATATGAGGTTGAAGCTCATCATCTTGTACTCATCTAGACTGAAATGGAAGAAAACCAACTCATACTGTTTAAATTGGCATTTCCTTTCAGAAAAGAGGGCGCTAACTGTTTGATTATTTTGGCACGGAGTCAGCAACTACTATCAAGTAAAAATGCATTTGCATAGATATTGTGTAGCAACAAACAATCATCCTATTCTTTGCTCTCCAGAAAAGTAAAATCATGATTGTATAAATCTAGGCTTGTAGAGTAGAATATTATTCTTTTAGTTTCTATAAATGGCTTACAGTAACTAGTAATCATAAATGAAATTCCTTATCCTTGTTTGATTTAAATTATAAAACACATTAAAATTCTAAATTTTTTAAATAACAGGTACTCTGTGTAATGGCACAAAAAAGTTCTGTAACTGGTCAATGAATACCTATTACAATCCGGAATTCCTATATTTTCCAGTTCAGGAGGAGAAATGAACTTACGAAATGCATTTCCAAACTTAGGTCAATTGGCTAGCGGTAGATGGCACCAAGAGTTGCTATTTGCGAAGTTTACGCAGCATTCCTCAGAGTCAAAGATTAGCAATATGTCATTTAGGGCACTGCACAGATATCAGGGGATCGTTTGGTCATCAGGCAGGACTATCAGTTCAAGTCAGTGAGGATGGTAAGCAATGGTCAGTCCTGGGGATGTGTTTGTTGAAGAGGGTCCATCAGGGCTATTACAGTGGCGGGGAAGTTGGGTAAATGAATTCTGGGGATTGGAGGTAGTATGATAGAATTCAGAGTGTACTTTAATTGTGAAGGAGAAACTCAACATATAAAGAGGGCAGAGACAATAAAGCATGGGAGGGCACGGGACACTGCAGAAAGGGGTGGGGGTGTGGTTATCAACAGTCACCGCAACCATGGCTTTAACAAGGGCAGTGCAAGATGAAGTTTGGCATAGCTAAGATGTAGGCCTGGAGCCCAAGGGATAAAGTGGGGAGATGAAATATAAAGGTTGGGTGAGAACTTTGGGAAACTCAAACCTGATAGGGTTGACAGGAAGGTAATAGCAGAAAGGAGCCTACAGGTTGAGGGGAAGCGGTGGGAATTGGTCACCTAGACAGACGTGTTGGGCCTGCAAATCACACTATGAAGACCTGTCTTTGATTCCTTCCATCCTATTTCAGTCATAAATGCAGAATGAAAATAAAAAATGGCTGCCGCCACATCAGGGTGGGTGGAGAATATCATTTTTTCCCTCAGGGATCAGGCTGTTCATGAGCAATGTGAGATCTGCATTTATCAGCCACTTACACAATACTGGGTAAAGGCGTGTGTAATCAGAGAATTCCGGGTGTGAACTTCATGTAGTGATCAACTATGTTGAATACAAATCCTAGCCTCAAGCAGTCTTTACAATGTCATTGAAGATTACAAATTAAACTGAGTATTGGCTATGAATTAAAAGTATAGTTGAGTGAACTGAAAGGGACTATGGGGTGCGAGGGCAGTTGAGAACAGAAAGTTTTATTATTTCTGTTATGTCTAAAATTTCTGACTGTATGTGTGCCAAATGGCTTGTACAACATACATCTACAGCAGGTAGTTTTGTTGGAGTCACTAGGCAAACTCGGTCAACGGTTGAAGGGTTCCACCAAGGGCTATCTGTACCACACACATACAGACATGTGTGCATCTAGCTGTCTTCACAGACAACTTGGCAGTTACCATGGGCAGAGATTGACAAGGGGCATGCCCTGAGACGTTGGTGCCCAGTCTCCAATATACAGGTTGTTTTGGAGTAAGTGGAAGCTGAAGTCACCATGTACCCACTCTGATTTCCTTGATGTCTATCTTTTTTGGTGAGTTAAGTATGATAGGAAGCTGAGTATTAGTGAGGCGAGAAGGACCACTGATAGGTGTTTATCATGCTATAGTCTTCCTTAATTAGCAATTCAAGCTAATTCAAGCAATGTTGAACTAGGCCTCAGACTTCTTGCCCAATTCTGCCACAAATTTCAACATTGTCCACATCACTTGGATATTTACAAGATTCTGCCGTTAATAGGCAACATTCAGAAACAAATCTTACAAGTCAAATGGAACTGATTGTAAAACAAAGTGCTAAATGCTTTTGTGGAAGGAGTACTTGTAAAAATGAAAACAATTTGTATCTGAGATAACAAGGCGTGGGGCTGGATGAACACAGCAGGCCAAGCAGCATCATAGGAGCAGGAATTTCTGATGAAGGGTCTAGGTCCGAAACGTCAAGGTTTTCTGCTCCTATGATGCTGCTTGGCCTGCTGTGTTCATCCAGCCCCACGCCTTGTTATCAACAATTTGTATCTTTCAGGTCTATAAACTTAGAAGTGATACTTCATTATTTGCCTTCAACCTGAATCAAATCATAAATCAATACATTCATGGATTACATTTCGGACCAAGTTCATTGGATGAAAATGCAGACTTGGCATCTTAATTTGCATTGTGCTCATGTCATTCATCTGATACTGGCATGTTTGTGTTCTAAATTCCGATAAAGAGAAAATAAAATGGCAGGATTAAAAGAAAATCAACTTTAACACCACAACTTTGATAATTTTTTATAATCTTTTAATTTAGCAATTATTGAAAAAAATTCATCTTTAAAACAGTAGAGAAAGCAGGGTTAAAATAAAGAATGTTTAGTTCCTGTAAACAATGGGAAGGTTAAAAAGGTCCTCTTGATGAATAGGGTGAATTTACTGGTGAAAGTGGTCAGGATTGATTTTCGCCAGTCACTGTAAGGGACAATTACTTTTCCAGAATATTTCAAATTCACACCACTAGGAGAAGACTATTTTGACACCAGTACAGCTGTCAAAATTGCATATATTTACTTAATTTCCACATGATCATTATTAAATTCGGTCCTTAGTTCTTCAACTGATTCCTTTCAAAGTTTGGAAAAGTTGAAATTAATATGTTTCCCTAGTATGGCATTGGTCAATAGAAACCATAATCCAAAAGGTTTATTTTTATAAATACTGCAGACAAGTACTACTTTTACTGTGGTTGGAAAGGAGCCATTTTTTGAAGAGTCTAATTAACTCCATAAATAGTGAACTAAGGCTGACCAAAATTGTTTACAGAACCCACAGGGGAATCTGTTGGTTCCTGAAGATTTATCATTTTGCATGTTGTAAAAGGTTCCTTTGACAATTGTACTCAAAGCTTCAAATCATCCAATAATTAGTGAAATACTTTCAATGACAAACAAATTAAACATGAGTAAGATTAATTGCAGAAATATGTTGGCTGGTTCAAAATTTGTTCACTTGCATGTCACTCAGTATACTAACTAAATAAATATCTATTTATTAAATATCTTATGTTCAAATAGAATTAACAGTTGCATTGAGAGGTATAAATCTTCTGTTCTTTTTATAAATTATTTATTTCTCACATGAACTGTTTATGTATTATGGTTTGCGCTACCAAACGTCCTCAGACCTCATGCATACAATTAATCATCAACAAGCCTTCCTGAGATACAGAATGTATTTGAGATTCAGAGCAGCTTAACTGCCAATGCAGAAGAAATAGCCAAAGTCTCCCAAAGTGTATGTTTTCAGTGAACTGCAACAACCTTGATAGGCCGGCTATGCAATTTGTGTCGATACATGGTGATTTCTGCATTCTGTTAACATTGCTCTGCAATTCGTCTCCAAAATCATCTGCAGTACATTGCAGATTTCTCAATTTCAGTCTTTTCCTGGCAACAAGTTACATGCACACTGGAATATGGTCATGCACGGAGATGCTAATGTCTCATAGTCTAGCCTCCAATTTTCTTGGGAATGCCTTTGCCATTGGATCAAGTCCTTTCTCTGCTGAGACCACATGCAAGTCTATAAAAGAAGTACCCCACATTGAAAAAAAGATGTACAGATATCTTCCACTTATCAAAATATACCATGGGACCTGGTATATCAGCACCTTCATGGCCAACTTCAAGAAATACAGATTTGAGTGTCACGTTGATATCATAGCTCAGGTACTTCAACATTAACACTGCCACAACCCCATTGAGACACAGTGTGTAGAAGACAAATTAAACAAGGTGATTCTGGAAGAGCTTTCCAGAATAAGAACATCTGCATGGAGTGGGCTTCACCATAAAAAGTAAGCTTGATTGGCACCTCTGTGGCCCCGCTTGTAGGATGCATGAGAGACTCATGACTGCACAACTCACCCTAACTAAGAATCAGCATGCTACTGTCACCTACACACACACACACACACACACACACACACACACACACACACACCACACTCCTATACTGGTGACAAGTTGATCCTAGTTGGAGTTGGGAAGGACTCAAATCTCTGGAAGGGTGTGATACACAATAAAGGAATATTAAAGATCATTGCAACAGACTCCTCCCCGTTATGAAATGTCTACGATGTGTATTCTGTCAGTAAAACCGGTATCAGAGCTCATAGAAACACCCACAATTCAAGCATTGATATCTTTCTTATTGTGTGATCATTTAACTAAGGGATTACACAGACGTCTAGGTCTCCTATGCCATGATGGGTATTGATAACTGCTGGACTGATCACTGCTTTATCCAATCCTCTATCAACACCAAGCTCTACCTACTCAAATAGCTGAAGCAACAGAAGCAATGATGCAAGAAAATTAACCCCAAAGGTCTCAAGGATTCCATGAAGGAGACCATTCTCAGTTAGTGCTTCACTGCAACTCACTGAACATTGACCACAGGAGTTACAGTGCGCCATAGTGCCTGGTTGACCAAAAGTCCACCACAACAATCACCTTCAAAGATGTTCTCTCAACCAGGAAATATTACGACTGGTATGATGAAAATGACAAGAGATACAGGATCTCATTCATCATAAGCAAAAAATATTCATTGATAGGAAACCTCCCTCTAATTCTAAAATGTAGCAGTTCTACAGGCAAGAGTTCACATAAAACTTATGACATAAATAACAAAGGGTAGATATAAGCTTGTGGGAGATTCAACAACTCATGAACACCAACAACTTACCACGTCACTCAGCGCTGTGAAGCTGAATCTAGGGTCCTAGGGTCCAAGGTCACAGTGAGAACCAACAAAGGAGGGGAGCCCAGCAAGGATGGGAGGCAGTCAATGGTCATTGGGGAAAATATTATGAAGTATTTCTCAACCAAGAATCAGTTTTCAACTAGAAAGCCTTCAACCCATTGAACAACTGTTTCTCATTTGTTTTCAGCTCCAGTAATGTAATAAACTGTGTGTGGGTATCTTAATATTGAAGAATCCAACAGACACATATTACAACTATCTGTCATGTAGACACGTTACACTCTTCAGATGTCCAGGCTAATATTGAGTTATGAGTTCAGAACAAGCAGGATGCACAAAGCACTCTTATGCTTCAAGTGGTCCGAGATAAGATGGAATATGAGATCTTTACAGCCTCAGTTTACATGCTATGATGCAATAGTAACCACGAGACATAACACAATAATTTTAAGTTAAGTTTTCCAATTACATTAGGAAGGATTCCTTCACTGTCAGCAAACAAATGCAACACCTACATATTGATGGCCACACTAGATCTTTGTGCCCTTCCAACACTGATGGCCTATTCATGAATGGAAGCCATTACCACTTGTACCAGGTCACTATAAAATGGCGATCCAGTTATGCGGACTCTGTTTTTAATCAAACGCATGATCTTAGCAATTTGAGTAGCTGAGTTCCATTTCAGTTACACCACCTATTCCCAAATAGACTATGTTACCATGAGATCCCCCTTCACCAAGTTTTCACTAACATCTTTGTCACTTTCCATTAGAAATGTGTTTTCAAGCACTAATCTCCTGCCCATTGCATAATCTGATATGTAGATGAAATATTGGCTGCATTTGAATCTGTAGCTGCATCTAAGAATTTCCTGATCCAGATTCCATCTTGCACTCAGACTCACCTTTGAAATGCAGCAGTCAAATCAATTCCCTTGATGTGCCAGTCGAGAAACCTCACCATTTGTTTTTCACTACCATCAACCACAAGCCTACGTTCACTCGTCAATGTGTGCCTTGGATTCCTACAGTTCCTTGCATTACAACATCAGCCTTACTGGCATCTCATGTATGGAACTATGTACTTAACATGTAAGCCTGATGCTGAGATAGCGTGATTCTGTTCAGTAATGACTGCACCGATCAAATCTTTCATGAGTTTGCACTATACATCATGCAAACTCACAGAAGGGCCATTTTCATGCCTGAAAAGTCTACCTCAGATTATCCTGAAAGGGGAAGATGTCTCGAAAATTTTAGCAAAAGATGAAGTTAACTGTCTTACACTGAAACTTTGCAATAAAGACATGAGTGATATTCGCCACTGACAGGATGTTGCCATCAAGCCAAAAAGATGTTCAGCATACCATATTAATTTGTGCTAGTTCAATGCCAGGAATGTACGCAATACTTTGTAATCACTGGCAGGTCACATCAAACAACACATCCCTTTGACTTTCACAGTAAGTAGTGTGCCAACCATGCTCACCCAGCACATGTATGCAAAACCCAAACATAGCACCCAACAGGAAATGTGATTCCACTACTGGCAACATTTACTAAATAATCCAAACTCACCAAGAATTACAACAGAAACCAATTTAAGATTATTAGTTGTGCTCGTAATATGATTTGCATGCTTATACTAAAAGGCACATTTAGTGACACAAATGATTCTGTTTTTTTTGGCAAAAAAATTGTCCACAAGTTGCATATTTTCACTCAGGACAGATTATAGACACAGGCTATCATTGTGGTATCCCTACAGCAACGTCTGACCCATCAGACTTGCCTTGTTTGAATTTTAATCATTGACTAAACTAGTTAACAGGTCATGCTGCATCTCCATGCCAACCACAATGCAAGCAATCAGCATCCTCTCCTTGTGCTATACAAGTTATTCTTTCCATTCTAAAGTTGGTTTTCCTGAACTGCAGTCCTGCTGAGTGCACTTGGAAATGTTTTGATATCGTCTCTTTTCAGCAATTTTTTTTAAGTACTGTACAATCCAACAATTATTGGTAGTGTGTTCAGTTGCGGGACCACACTTTAAGAAGAACTTTGAAGCCTTACGTGGAGTGCAGAAGAAATTTACTTGAATGGTGCTGGAGATGAGGGACATCAGTTACATGCAGAAACTGGAGAGGATGTGGCTTTTCCTTCTTAGGACAGAGAAGGCTAAGAGGAGATTTGACAGAGATGTTCAAATTCATGAACAGTTGTGATAGAGTAACTAAGGAGGATCTCTTCAGTGGCAAAACAGTCAGTAACCAGAGAGGACAGATTTAAGATGATTGGCAAAAGATATAGGGACTAACAGGAAGAACAATGTTGTAATCTGGAATGCTCAGCCCAAAATATTGTTAAGAACATATTCAATGGTAATATTCAAAGGAAACTTTATGAAACATGAAGTGAAAACTATTTGTGAAGCTCTGGGTAAAGAGCAGAAGAATAGGAATGGATGGGTAAATGATACAAGATGAGTCAATATCCTTCTCAATTATATAACATCTACGCTCACAATCATTTGGTTTCATTCAGCTAACTCACTGCTCCCGTCCTTCAGCTTCTGCATCGAACAGGTGATTTCAACGGCCATCTCAATTGACCATGCTTCCTTTCCTCTGATTTCACTGTCTTCTTATTCTCCCTCAAACTCTCTGACAGCAGAATCTTCAAATCCTTATTCATCGCCATCCCCTTGATCATGTCGCCAGAGGCGATCTTATTATTTCCAGCTTATCAATCACAAATAAGCCTATCCTTGGTATTATATATTTCCAGTCAACTAATCCTCCAACCACACCAACACACTTCCACCACAAGGTAAATTTTCACCCCTGCAACAGCTTTTGAATTAGTATCTCACCAAATGCCTCGGAAATCCAAGCGCAATATGTCTAGAAGACACGCCCATCCACATGTTACTCCTTCAAAAAACTCCAATAAACCAGCCAGACATGAGTTTCCCCTGACAAAACCAGTCTTACTTTTCCTGACCACCTTGTCCTCCTCCAAGTGCACAGCTCTAATCTCTCTAACAATCAATTCCAACACTGTATTAAATATCTATTTAATTCTGTTAATTTTAAATTTAATTTGTCTTAATGGAATGACCTTAATGGAATGCACACATTGCTAGCAATGCCAGCATTAGGGCAGCACGATGGCTCAGTGGTTAGCACTCCTGCATCACAGCACCAGGAACCCGGGTTCAATTTCACCCTCGGGCGACTGTCTGTGTGGACTTTGCACATTCTCCCTGTGTCTGCATGGGTTTCCTCTGGGTACTCCAGTTTCCTCCCACAGTCCAAAGATGTGCAGGTTAGGCGGAATGGCCGTGCTAAATTGTCCGTAGTGTCCAAGGATGTTTGGGTTAGACATGGGGAAATGCAGGCGTAGGGGAATGAGTCAGGGTGGGATGCTCTTCAGAAGGGCAGTGTGGACTTGTTGGGACGAATGGCCTGTTTGCAGACTGTAGAGATTTTATTCTACGAATTTGTTCCCTCCTAAATTGCCCTTAAGGTGGTAGTGGTCAGCCACATTTTTGAATTGTTGCAATCTGCCTGGGGCAGGTGCAGTCATTGTGTTCAGAAAGGGAATCCCAAGATTTGACCCAGAAAGAGTGAAGGAAAAGCAATACAGTTCTAAGTAGTCACTGATAGTGTAGAACTTGAGTTTTGTTGAAGGAAGAGACACCCTGTTGTAGAGGGTGGAAATACATATGGCGGTAGTGTGTTGGTGTGTTTGGAGGACTGGCTGACTGGAAGTATGTAATGTCAAGGATAGGCTTATTTGTGATTGCTATGATGGAAATAACGACATCAGCTCTGGTGACATAATGAAAGGGATTTGTTGTTAAAGCTTTTCATCTTGTAATCATCAGGATAGAATCACAAGAATACTGAAACTCAGAGTGACCAATAATTTATACTTCATGAGAAGAGGTCACTGATTGATTGGCAAGTGAACCATTTATGATGCAATAGAGCACTGCTAACTGCCAAGCTTTGGTTTAAATTTAAACCAGGCAAGAGGGATTTAATTAGTCAAGGTATTGTTATTGGAGATATACCAGAGAATGACTGACCTTCAAGCTTTTGTTTGGTTAAAAAACCCATAATGTGTTGACATGTTCATCTGTTTGCAAAGGACAGGGCCCTGCATATGAAAAAAAAGTAACTTACGTAGCCATACTTCAGGGCTGACTGATAAACTTAAGTTGATCTTTAGTCTAATTCTTAGCACAAGCAGGATTGATCATCAGGTTTTAGCCAATTGTGGAATCACGTCTAATGTAATACACTGGGCCCTCTTGTGACGTAGTGCTTACGTCCTTCCCCCTGGACCAAGAGACCCAGGTTCAAGTCCCACCTGCTCCAGAGATGTGTAATAACATCCCCAAACAGGTTAATGTAATTATATTATGTTTTAATCGAGCTTGTGGCATGGTGGTAGTGCCCCTACCTGGGTCTACAACAGGAGACCCAGGTTTAAGTACTACCTGTTCCAGAGGTATGTAGTAAAATCTCTGAGCAGATCAAGTGGAAAATATCTACACTATGTTATAAGCTTTGCAAGCATGGGCTGGTTTGGCACAGTCAGCTGAATGGAGTTCTGGTTGTTAATGTACAGCCTAATACGTGGCATTGCCCTGATAGCAACATCCTGTGAGTCAAAAATACCACTCATATTGGTACTGCATGGTATCAGCATGAAATGAAAAGCTCATCTGTTGCTCAACTTTTTCATGCACTATACTCTCAGAGTTACCTAACATAGACTGAGCTCATTTCAGAACCAAAGATTTAGGCCCATTCCTGAGTTAGAGTGGTGAACACTGAAAATGATCTGGTATTTGATATACTCTAATTCATTATTAAGATTGCATGGTGAGCAAATAGTTTGGGCTGTATTTGAGGTGCCAATGAGGCCATTCATATACCTTTAAGTATCCTACTCTGCATATTTATGGAGAGGTCAGTTAGCTCAGTTGGCTGGGTGGCTGGTCTGTTATGCAACATGACACCAACAGCATGGGTTCTATTCCTGCATTGGCTGAGGCAAACATGAAGGATTATCCTTCTTAATTTCTCCCCATGCCTAACATATGGTGACTTTCAGGTTAAACCATCAGCAGTTGACTCCCTCAAATGACAGAGCAGCCCTGTGTTCTGGTAAGACTGTGGTGACTTTACCTTGACGTTATAGTAGGAACACAAGTTGTATTATCCACAAACAGGATGCCACCAGCAAGCTAAATGATATTCTGATGATGTGCTGCCAGATATGTAGATTACATGTTTTGGTGGAATGTATCAAACATCACTTCTTTGATTGTTCACAATAGGCAGAATGCTGACCATGCCCAACCAATCTATGCTTGCAATGCACAGAACACAGAATCCGACATTAAGTATGATCCTGTAATTAGGCAACATTTGCCATAGAATTACATCTATTTTAAGAATTAAGCTAAAAATCAATTTAAGATCATCAGAGTTTCACAGTGGCTAACTTATAAACACTAGAAATATATATATTCACACACGGGACATTTGCAAATAGGAAGAATGAGTCCATACATTGTGTATTTTTCAATCAAACAAGAACCTATGGACAGTCATTCCCTGCAAAATTCTTGACCAATTAGAATCCATTTGCCTGGTGTGAGGACAAGATGTGCAAGAAGAAATGTTGACAGCGTGTCATGTTGTTTAATACACAGCTCTAACTCATGACGATGTATCATTCGGAGCATAATCTGAAGGTAGTTGTGTTCCTGTGTGTTTGTTACCCTTGTCCTTCAATGTGGAAAAGGTCCTGTTTTGGAAGGTATGGTTGAAGAAAGCTTGGTGAGTGCCTGTTTTAGTACATGCTCTTGCCACTGTCTGCCAGTACTGGATGGAGTCAATGTTTTAGATAGTAGATGGGGCGCTGACCAAATAGGCTGCTAGATCCTGAATAGCCTTGACTTTCATGAATGTTGTTTGAACTGCACTCACCCAGTCAGGTGGAAGAGTTCACCATCATACTCCTTGTAGCTTGTGGATATGCTTTGAAGAGTCAGGGAACAAGTTGTCTGGCACAAGTTTTCCAGACTCTGGCCTCCTCTTGTTGCTACATTACATACATATGGCAGTTAAGCTTTTGGTTAGTTGATCACTGGGTATCTGGGATGGTAATTTGGCTAAATTGCTGAAAGGGAAGTTAGTTGGATTCTCTCTTGTTGGAGAAAATTATAGTCTTGCAATTGCATTTCACAAATGTGACTTGTCTCTTGCAACTTATCAGTGAATGGCACTGTAAAATGCACAATCACCGACAAGCATCTTCACTTTCACCTTCTGATTGTCATTCATGAAACGGCTAAAGATGTAGCCATTATCCTGATGAACTTGTGCAGAAATGTCTTGGTGCTGATCGACTGGCCTTCAACAACTACAACCAGCTTGCCTTGTTCTATTAAATTTTCCAATAGAGTTAAGGTTAAACCATTCCTCTTTCTTTTGTTTGTACTTTAACTGTATGGTAAGAATAAAGTGTGTTTTGTTTAAAGCCGAGTAGCGTAACAGCTGGAACACAACACTTTACACTTGCCTTTAAATAAGATAAAAGTTAGGGTCTAGGCTATGTCCGTGATATATTTGGAGGGGGTTTGGTCTGGTCCATAACATACAGTATAACACAATTGACAACAAGAGCACAGGCATGCAAGTGTCATTGATTGTAGCATATTTGCGCACATAACATATGCTAGAATAAAAAGTTCATTGAATTCCTCAGGACTATGTGACCCATGTCTCATCCTTGTGTACTGGGAATGACTGATCATCAGTATCTCATACCACTTCAGGTCATGGTGACAGTGCAGAAGTAAATGCCAATAATTGCGTTTAAAGAATCCTCACTGAAGATTAGACAGCCCTGGATCATAATGCATTTGGGCAACCAACCGCAATAACTTATATGAGTACTGGCCTCTAATTTGAAATAGCCTGAAAGCAAACTTACCTTCACTCTATTTAAAGTTCAAGACCTATCAAGTCAGAAGCCATCTATCTCTTTTCATAAAACAAAGATATAGTTTCAGCCTGTTTCCCAAAATAAAAGCAAAGATACACTAGTCAAATTTCTCTGCAGAAAAGATAGTGAGTCCCTACGGCGAGGTTACCTGCCCAGTGCTAAAGTTAAGAGCATCTCTTCTGGGCTGGAGGAATTTGGAATAGGAGGGGAATGATCCAGTTGTGGGTGGTCATGTAGGTACCAACAGCAAAGGCATGTCTACGAAAGTGGTTCTGCCTTGGGATTATGAGCAGCTCGGGGCAAAATCAAAAAGCATAAGGCTATCTGAGCAGAAGGCTATTTTCTATGAAAATTGGTATTTTGTAAATAGATTAGATGGGTAAATGCATGGCTTATTGGAAGAAATGCGTTCCATTCATTGGGCATTGACACCACTGGGAAAAGAGAGAGCTGTTCCATTGGGCCGGCTTTATTTGAACCATGCTGGGACCAGTGTCCTGTTGAATCCTATAACAACAATTGTAGATTGGACTTTAAAATATTTAAGGGGGTGAATGGGGCTCCAACTGAAGGGAAGTTTAAAAACTCAAAGTACAGAGTGGAGATACAAGCTGGTGAAGAGGTGAGCAATAATTAAAGTGTGACAGAAAGGGGCTGAAAATATAACAGGAAGATGCAGTAGGAATTAAAAGCAGAGTAAATAATAATGGTAAAATCTCAAAGTTAAGGTTCTTTACCTGAATACTCACAGCACTTGTAACAAGTTAGAAGGGTTTATGGTGCAAATAGAAGTAAATGAATATGACTTGATAGCTATTATATAGTTGTAGGGTGACTAAGAGTAGGAACTCAATATTCAAGAGTATTTGACATTTGGAAGTAAGGGCTTCCAATAGAAAAAATGGAGGGATGGTTTTCTTCATAAATAAAGGCATCAGTGCAGTGGTGAGTAGAATTAGAGGTGTAATATATCATGATGTGGAATCAGTTAGAGGTGGAATATATTATACTGTGGAATCAGTTTGCATAGAAATAAGGAACAGCAGAGAAAAGACGTTGCCAATAGGAACCATCTGCAGCTCCCAAAATGTTGTCTCACTGTGAGACAAGGTATAAATCAGGAAATGACATATACATGTGAGAATACGCTATAATTCAATAAAAGTTTATTGAAGAATTTAACAAAATATCAGGAATCAAGAGTCTAATGATGACTATAATTCCATCGTTGATTGGTGGAAAAACCCATCTGGTTCACTAAAGTCCTTTAGGGAAGGAAACTGCCATTCTTACCTAATCTGGCCTACATGTGACTCCAGACACACAGCAATATGGTTGACTCTGAACTGCCCTCTGGGCAATTAGGGATGGACGATAAATGCTGTCTAGCCAGCGATGTCCTCATCCCATTAATGAATAAAGAAATTATCATAGGAAATTTTAATTTGCATAATGGCTGGACAAATCAAATTGGCAAGGGTAACAATGAGGATAAAATTTTACAGTTCGTCAGGGACTGTTTCTTAGAGCAATATGTTGATCTCAGCCATGATCACACTGAATAGCAGAGCAGAGTTAATGGGCTGATTGGCCTAATTCTGCTCCTACATCTTATGGCCTTAGGGCGTAACTTGATTTGACATTAATATTGTAAAAATTACATCATGTCTGCTCAAGCAAGCAGCTTTAAAATAAACTTTAACAAATAAGTTAAGATTTCAATAACTAATGATCACATAATTCTGATCCCATACAGGGTTTTTATTTTATTTGTACTGTACTTAAAATCAGAAAACGAATATTGCAACTTGTCTCTAGTTACTGCTTTTTTGATATTTAACCTTTAAAAACTTTGATTTGTGTATAAAAGGACATTCCATACAATCCAGCTATTTACTCTCATAATAGTTAAAATATCAAACAGCACATAAACAGACCTGATTTATATATAAGTGGAGTTGATTATATTTAGTTTTGAAATTGTTTAAGTTTTTACAGTAACAGAAATCAATCCTTTGATGTAGACTGTAGTCTTAACTCTTGCAGATTGATTGTCTGTTTATTGTGTAAAGTAGTTCTCATATTTACTTTCTATAAATTTTGTACTGTAGCATAACATAAATAAACATGTCACAATTTGTTTTCATAAAACTAAAAGGGGGGTTTCATGTTTTCATAGAAGTAAAAGAGGAGATTTAGAAATCAGGTCAACATTTGTTAAATAATAAATAATGCACCTGGATATACCTTTCAATCCTATGTATGTTTAACGCCTATCCATATCATATAGGACTGATTTTCTGGAATGAACCCAAATAATCAGTCACTGCAGGCTCTAGCCCAACTTGAACCTGGTACTTGTGATGCATCAAAATTATATGAGGGAAGCAAGAAATGGTGATTATCAGTAGTTCTGCAGGTAATATTTAAGGAATGTGGCCATTTAAAGGTAAATGAAAGAATGTGAGGTAAAATCTGTCACAACCTTTTATTTATACAAATTAAGCTTTTCAAGCTGGGACAAAAAATGTGAAGTCAGGAAATAGAAATTTGAGGCAAACGATGGAGCAGAGCAGCATCTGATCTCCTTGTTTGATGGCTAATTAGATACAGATGCTCCTACATGTTGTGAATGTAAGAAGAGTTTCCCCGTTTGACATCCTAAGGCACTTCCTAGAAGACAGCAGAGTGCACAGCTGTCAGAAGATATGGATATGGCCCACATCTTACCTAACAGTACCATTTAACAGATAGTTGACCAAAGTTTGCATGTCACAAAATCTTACCTTTCAATCTACTGAATATTTGTTGCTATAACATGCTAAACTCTCAGACAAGCTGATAGGTCTTAATTTCATAATGTATGATCAATTAGGAAACACATGCAAGTTACAGCTGATGCTCTTGTCACATTCATACCAAATGGCACTTTAGCAAAGTTAATGCCGGAGAAATGCAACTCAGACAACATATTTCAGATATTCAGATAGAAAAGCACATCTGTTCTTCATCTAAAATTGGTCTGCCATTTACACATACATGGCAGTGAGTACCATTTATTTTGCCATTAGTTTGACGGTAAATTCTAACTCAAACTTTTTGCTCTTTTAAATTTTATTGACAAAATATTTACACTTGAATTGATAAATTTAAAGGAAATTTAAATAGAGGTAATCTGCTCTTATCATTCACCAATCTTTGATATTTAATATTATGAATCAAGTTTTAACTCTTAATGGCAGGCAGATTGGTGAGGGTGAGATTAAATTTGTTTTTCTCTCTCTGGTTCCCTCACCACGTGATGCAAACCCAGGCTAGCAAGGATGTTCTGGACTTGACCAGTTCAATCACTAGTGCTACTGCCAAGCCACTCTTGGTGGTGGACACTGAAATCCCTCACCCAGCGTACATTCTGGACCCTTGTTACTCTCAGTGCTTCGTCCAAGTAGTGCTGAACATGGAGAACACTGATTCATCAGCCAAGGCATGGAGAAGGATGTACATGATAATCAGTAGGTTTCCTTGTCCATGTTTGACCAGAGTCAATGTTGAGGACTCCAACACAAGGATAAACAACTTATAAAGATTTTGGAATTTCCAGATTGCCTGTCTTCACATTTTATACTAGACAAAAGATAAAATTGTGGCAAATGCAATAGAACAGCCACTATTAACCTCCCATTGTATCATGATGGCCTACTCCATCCAAACTAGACTGTGTTGGCCTCAATAGTTTTAAATCACAACACAGAGTGTGGAATCAATAACAATTTTTTTTGGAAAAGACCTTGGACATGTAAAAAGCCACAAGGAGCGACAGCTACAATTTTATATCTATTGAAAAGACAAGCTAATACCTACCTGTTAGAAGATCCAGCAAATGCATCAAATCCATCAGCCATCAGTTCAAGAACTAGACTCCAAAATATGTTGCCAGTAATCAAGCAAAGTAGTTAACCTGAAATTTTTGACTGCAAGAAAACACACCATCTGCTGCGAAACCTTTATTTTAAAACACTCGCACCTCAACTTCAAACCATCAAATCCATTGAAGAAATCATAGGTCAAGCACCTGAAAAACAGGAGAACATAAATCAGAGATAATACAGTGTGGAGCTGGAGATACACAGCAGGCCACGCAGCATCAGAGGAGCAGGAAGCCCTCCCCCATTTCTGAAGAAGGGTCCCGACCCGAAACATCAACTTTCCTGCTCCAGTGATGCTGCCTGGCTTGCTGTGTTCCTCCAGCTCCACACTGTGTTATCCCTGACTCCAGCATCTGCAGTTCTTACTATCTCATCATAAATCAGAGACTGAATTAATCATAATCTATAAAGATTTACTGCCTTTTCACGTAACAAATCTTTTGTGTGAGTCCATGTGTGAACCCAAAGATTGAAGCTTACTTCTCTTTTTGACTAAATCAGAGTTGTATCATGTCTCTTTGGAGGTTATTCATCATGAGGCTGAGCCAGTACCCTCACCATGTCTTACTAAACTCACCTCATCAAATACCTACTCTGCTTCTGTGGCAATATCTCACATTCAATTTCTGCATCGTACCTCAAGGTATTCCAGGACAACTTGCCAGTCAGTGGATATCCCAAAATTCACCAGCTTCATTTGCAGCCATGCCATCTTTAAAAGCCAGTGTGCTCTTTGACAAGAATGGTCAGTCTGGAGCTGCCCTGCACAGTCCTGAGCATGGCAGGCACATAGAAACTGGCAACCAGCTTTGCAAGTGTCCTGGGAGTCCTGCTGGAAGGGGTGATGTCAATGACATACTTCATCTCCCCAACCCAGGACCAGCAGTGGAAGCCACAACATCAGAGCACAACAGCCTGGTCTGAAGTTGCCATCCACAGATAAATTACCCTCAGGTATTTGGACGTATGCATTGTAGGAAAAAGGTCAAGCTCCATCTCCATTCTACCAAGATAAAGTCAACTATCTTCTATGAAATACCTCAGATTTACTCTGTCTCTGCTACTATTTTCACCTCCCACCAGGGCTCATCTTTGACACTTCAAGATTTCCTGCAACGTCTTCCCTCACTTAGTCTCAGCCAGCACTAACCCTGCATAACCTCTGCAATGTTTACTCACTCACTTGTGACACCTCCCCACCTGCATCAATAGTATTAACTGTGCCACCCACTTTCATCTCCCAAATTACATAACTCTTCATAACTCTTTCCCATTCCAGGAGGAAAATAGCCCACAAAGTGAATGTTGTGCTACCTGTCCTTTAGTTTTTGAGCAGTGGATCATGACTCTGGAATGGAATCAGGGGGTGCCCCTAATTTGTTGAATTAAAACAGAATAAATAACATCCTTTGGTTCTAAATGCATGAAAGCTTGCTGCTGAATTACTTAATTGTAATATACACTGCAAGGGTAAGAAAGGAAAGACTTCATTCCACACAAAATATACTGACTATTGATAGTAAGAGAACACATATATTCTGCTGTGGTATCATCATTTGATGGGGCAGACCATGAATTAAGATGCAATCACTCTAGACATAACATAGGCATTTTAAGTTTTAAGCTGGAACAGTCTCTGTTCTTTCTCAAGTTACACAATCCATGTTTTGTATTTGAGCAGAGAAAAACCTGTGAACAGGTGAGTACGCTATGCATGTAATAAACTGAAAAATACCATGTAAATATGATATATGCTATGAAAATGTCACAGTTACTTCAAGCTTAAACATTTCCTTGAACCGAAGAGCCTATTTTTGCTGAGTATATTGCAAGTTTTGTTGTTGTTTGATAAGTATTATATTCAACAATAATAGAACTTCACCTGCACATATATATTATTCTGCGAAATACTCAACAAAACTATTTCATATTACTGGAGGATTTGACTAGGAAGAAAAATCAGTTCTAGATCATTTACAACAGTGAACATCCTCTCTGTGTCTCTGCAAAGGGTGCTATTTTAAACTAAAAATTGTTTTTTTTCAGATTGAAAAACATGACTTAAGTAGAGATAGTAAGAACTGCCGATGCTGGAGTCTGAATTAACACGGTGTGGAGCTGGAGGAACACAGCAGGCTAGGCAGCATCAGAGGAGCAGGAAAACTGACATTCCAGGTCGGGACTCTTCTTCAGAAATCTTAAGTATCTAGATTTTATAATTGTAAATACAAGTAAAATGTTTTGCAAGACAATTAAACTATTTCTTGTCAAACCTGGCAGCAAGAGGATTAACTTTGAGCTTACTAAACATTCTAAACTCCTCTCAGGTGAAAATAAAGTTTCCAGTGTAAGATTTCCATGGAATTGACACTATCGTTGTCACAATTTTAAATTGAATTCATCTTCATCTCTACTTAATTAGTCACAACTTGATTGTTAACTCAATTCTCCAATGGCTGTGCCTACAAAAGCCATATAGGTATTGGATTGAAGTGGTCCAGATACTTAAGAAACCAATCAAAATATAATACTGAAATGGACAGGGTAAGTGGGAACTCTTCATATTAATTCATAGAAATGGCAGCACAACAGGAAGTTGCCCACTGAAATAACTCCATAGAGGTCAACATCTCATCACCAAGTCACCCTTTATTTACATATGGGAAGTCCTTGAGACTGATCCAGCTTCTTCAGAGTCAGCTCTCAGAGTGAACAGAACCTCTCGCACTTCTGTTTATGTATGTCAGCCAGGTCTCCCTGATTAAACCAGATTAACGGCCCCAATTACAGAACACATATTCTATGAGGGCCATCTGGCTGACCTCGTTACAATCACTATGCCCACCGCTCCTTGTGCTGAATGCTGTAGCTGTGGCAAGTGTCCCAGTGGTAGAATGGGATATGTGTTGGTGTTCCATTTCAAGGTGGAATTGCTCACCCTGTTCAACCGCATGGAGTCTAGGGACCTAGCCAATCGTGTGGTGGGGGTAGGCATAAAGTCACCAATCCTACCATTACTTCACGGAGTCAAGAGTCCAGGTGCCATTTTTATAAAGCACCTGAACATTCACCCACTCTGCAAGCCAGCAGCATCTATCTGGGTCTCTAAGAGTTTCTTTTGCAGAGGAGAAAGTTGTTGACCTGGTGGACAGGTGGACAGCAACACTCAAGAAGCTAGCACTCTAACTTTGAGAATGACAGCACTGAACACACAGAGGAGGCACCACAATTTCCTCCACCCTCAAGCTGTGCAGCTATAGTTACTATCTTTGGAACACATTTGCAATTAATCTAGGGGTCACAATCTGGTGAGAAAATTACAGATATGTTGCAGTAGCTGATGGAGGCTATAATAGTTAAGTGCTCTGTCCGTTGGAGGACATTTGTAGACTGCACCCAAGATGAAAACAGGCTTCTGGCAATGGCCAAACGAAATCTAATGGAGATGTAGATACTGACAGGGGACATCTAGCAAAAACAATGTGCAACCTTCCACAAATGTTGGAAGAGTCCAATCAAGCCATGCATTCTGCCACATCTTTGAGATGTGAATGTATGGTACCTCCACAGTGAGAGTGGCTGCTGGATAGGTATCTTGCTGGATACAAGGTGAAATTCACATTCTGTTACTGTAACAAGGGAGTGTAAACAGGGCTGACAAGGTGAAAGGGAGAACGAGGCACCATCAATCTCCTGCCAGGTGATTGGAGCCACATTGTGTACAGACTGGGACAAGGGGTGCCAGCTGCCTCAAGGGATTATCTCAGGCTGCTCTAAGGATGAGCTTGTGCTTCTCTTAGTAACCCCAATGCTTCCAATGGGTGAGGTTGAGGAAGATGCCCCTGTATCTGAGCAAGAGTTCCTCAGTAGGCCAGCGTCCAATTTTTTTCATTCACTTATGGAATATGAACATTGCTGGCTGGCCAGCAATTTTATTATCCGTCCTTAGTTGCCCTTGAGAAGACGGTGGTGAGCTGTGTGGTGACCTAGCTTCGAACCAACAGAGATGTCTGCCAACATCATCTCAGGCAACAAGAAATAGAACTTAACAGCTTGCCTCCACCTCAGCTGTGGATGTCAGGAACACCCAAAGGCCAAGTGGTAGAAAGTATAAGTGTAAAACTTTGTGATGGCACACAATGGCCCATTTATTAGAGTTATAGAGCTGTACAGCTTGGAAACAGACCCTTCGATCTAACTCGTTCGTGCTGACCAGATAATTATTTGATATTAAAATGCTGTGTGTAAATATATACTCTTGATCACTTTCTTTATGGGTGTTGAATGGTCATGTTTTTGGGACTTTTCCAGTCAAATAGTAGCTTGGAAGGGTTTGCTTATGCTTCTTTGTTAATTAATTATAACTGGAGTGGAGAATATGTGTACGTCTATTTTTATGGTCTCCAGAGGGATTGGCTTGTTTGCATGAATTGAAAAACAGGCTTTTTTTTTGTTTTGTTAACCATTTACTAAAGTAATAATCCAGAATCCATGGGTCATTGGTTTGAATCCCAGATGGTGCCATTTGAATTCAAACCAAAAAAAAAAGAGTAAAAAGCTTGCCAATGGCAACTATGTAACCACTGTCGATCATTGTAAAAAGCCATTTGATTTACAAATGTCTGTTAGGAAAAGAAATCTGCCATCCTTGCCTGGTCTGGCCTATGTGCTTTCAGACTATTAACTGCTCTCTGAGCAAATAGGTATGAGAAAGAAATCCTGGCCTTAGCACAGGCCATTGATATCTCATAAATAAATTAATTATAGGTCAGAGGGTTGTAAACTCACTAGCAAAGCAGTATCTAATGCACAGCCACTATCACCTTTCAGAAGGTGTTGTCTCAATAGCATCATCATCCAAAACATTTTATCTTTTGCAGATGCACACACTAATCTTCAGCAAGGTCTTTCCAGGATCCGCAGCACGCATGAAATAATTACAATATTCTAAGTCGGAAGTGTGTGTGTGGCTTTGTTGTGGTCATTTGTATGGACTTGTTTCTTCTAAGGACCAACAGTCACTTTTCTCCTATGTGCCTGAAGTTGGAGGTCTGTAGATTTGTTCTGAAGAAAAGCTACACAATCTGGTGGCATTTCTGCAATGCCACCTCTTAAAGCAATGACCATTAGATCTTGCAAGACCTTCACTCCACCTGAAATCAAGACTCAATGGGTCTGCTAGAGGCCAACTTTGCTAGTTGTTGCATTGTTCTGGCATCTCCAGCTGGAGCAGCACCTAGAATTCCCTTAGTCGTATGATTTTTCTTTTTCATCCTTGTCAGAGGATGAATCTAGCACCTTCACCCACTGGTTGGCAATTCTTCACTCTTATGCAGTACAGGTCATGGAGGATGAAGCAGGCAACAATGATCCCGGAGAATCTCTGCGGTGCTTCTGCCTAATTGGAACAATATCTTCCATTGCCAATGTCAGCACTGTTGAGGCAGGGAAGCATTGTACCTTTCTTCTGGTGCACTTTGTGGATTTGGAGTAAGTGTTATCAGTCAGGTTTTCAGAGGATACCTGCTGTTAGCCAGGGACCAGCCCTACAGTTGCTGAGGGGGAGCACACAGCTCTGGTATCTGAGAGTGACTCAGAGTGTACAAGTTATGACAGCTTCCTGGAATGCAAGCACAACCTGCAGGATTCATTTGCAGTGGTCATGGTGTGAAAACCCTCCTGCTTATGAATGCTGCTGGCTGTTCTAGAGAGCTCTCACTATCACATGCAAGCAATCAATAGCCCCTTGTATTTGGGTAAATCCAGTTCACAGCTCTCCCTGATGGTATTCTTGTCCAACATGGAAGATCAGCAGTCTCTCTCTTAACTTTTTAATCTTCATTTAGATGGCCTCCATTGAGATTTGTAGGATCTGGTTTGTTATTAATTTCTGGCTCAATGTCTGGTTCATCTTTGATGAATAAAAATAAGATTCCTCTTGATTTTACTTTTAGTACCTTCAGAATTATGATCCAAATAATACTGCTGTTGTTCATCATCTCTCTGGACTATTACTCTGTCTCCTTCTTGGTTCTATACACGTATCTTTTTTCCTTCCATCAACCTGGGGGTGGAGTGGGGGTCTCCATACAGTAACCCCAGATATTGTTGTAAGCTTGTCATTTCAATAAGGCTATCCACTAACTTGAACTATTTTATAACCTTGAACTGGCTGACTTTGAAATAATGTTTTAGGTGAGATGGGAAGCTCTGTCTTAGTTTTTAACTATCAACAGTTCTGACAGTGTCAACCCACACTGAAGGGAGTGAATCTGTAATTTAGGAGTACAGTGAGAAAATCTTCATTCTTCATCAGTGCTTTGATGGTTTGTCTGTACCCATCAGCTTCAAGGTGTTGTCGAGAACCCAGGATGGAAGCAGAGACTGAGAAGATACAAATGGCTTTTGTTTTGCTCGGATAAGATAAAAAACCTATGCAAGCTCTTCTCCCCAAAATAGAGAATTCTTGATTTTGTATAACTTACAATACTTCCAATAGGCAATGGCCCAGTGGTATTATCACTAGATTGTTAATCCAGAGACCCAGATTATGTTCTGAGGACTGGGTTTGCATCCCACTATGGCAGATGGTGGAATTTGAATTCATTAAATAACTGGAAGTATGAGTCTAATGGTGACGACGGATGATTGTCCTTTAGGGAATGAAACTACCATCCTTACCTAGTCTGGCATACATGTGATTTCAGACCCACAACAATTTGGTTGATTCTTAACTGCCTTCTCACCAACAACTGACCTAGCCATGCCCTCATTCCACGAATGAAAAAATGCCTGTTTTCCCTTGTACTAGATGTTGCCTGTAACTTCCCTTTGACTTGTAGTTAAATCCCTTCTGGATCATGTGACTGAGATTCAATTGACTGCAGGCAATACATTGATAACCATTGTTCATTGATACAACTATCTCCACCTCCTCCAGCATTTAGTTTTAAGTTGGTGATCTGTTTGTTGATATATAGTTTGCTTTCCAGAATCCATGATTGGGATCACTAATCTCACCAAAGAAGTATCTGTTGATGGAAATTTTTCAACTTCAATAGCCTTGTATATGAAGGCATTTCCTTTGGCACCTCAAACAGTAGAGGTATTACTTCAGCACATTTTCCCAAAATGTCCAATTTCTCTGCAAAGCAAGCATTCTGAAATATTAGCATGACACTGTGCCTGAGGATCTTTCTGGTGCTACAGCCCTGGCAAACTTTTATGGAGATTTACACTTTCACTCCCAAGTGTACTTTATTTGTTAATGCTTCTTTTACATTCCCATGCTTCGGAAAGGTATGGCAACTTATAGTTTCTTGATCTAAGGGTTTTCGTCATCTCTGAGTATGCCTTTATTCTTTTTAAGAAGGTCTGTTGTCTCAACAGCTGTATTGCTTTTTCTAAGGTGAGGTCTCCCTTAAGTTATATGAAATCTGACAGGGATTCATTGGTAATACTGAATGTGGTCTTGTACTAATTTTGCACTTTGGTCTCCACACTCAAAACCTTCAACAGCCTGTGAAGGACATTACTAAAAGGTTCACCTGATTTCTGGAACCTTCTGTTGAATTTGCTCATTTGCACAGTCTTATTACTACTTAGGTTGAAATAGTTGTTGATGGTTTTTAAGACTTGTTCAAATTTATCTGAGGACACACTAATGCCTGCTCTCGCAATAACATTGTCTGTTCCTACAGACTGAAACAATCTGTTGACCTGTTCAGCTTCAGTCTTATTGTATAAACCTGAAGCATTTGAAATCTGAAGACATTTTTTCTTCAAAGTGTCCAGATCGGAGTTTGACTTGGTCTTTCCATGTGTACAAATCTTTCAGATTATATAAATTTAGGATCCACAGCTTTTCTTTTATCTTAGAAAAGATTTACCTGAACTTTAAAAACTTTTCTTCCAGTATTTTATACTTTCCTGTCTTAGTCAGCATCTCTCTGTGGTCCCTGCTGCTCCCATGCAAATCCCTCAACTACATTTGATTTTTATTTCTGAAAAGGTACAAAACCATTGAAAACTGTTTTGTTTTAAGTTATTTCAAGAATTTCTTCATTTCTTCCCTAGGACATAGAATATTTGCAGCCAATTTACTTTGATTTGGTTTCCTTTTCTATCCCAAGGTCCAATGGTGACAAGCTTGGATCTAGACTGCAGTGCTTTTACTTTTACTGCCTTTGCTATGAATTCTGCTTTTCCAGTGCCACCTGCTTAGTGTGCTGTTCAAATTGACTCTTTTTAAGAGTTGCTCACCAGATCTACGATCTTTGCTTTGTTCTCCAGCTCAAAGTCCGCAATTGCCGGATTGGGATTTTCTTCACAGACCACCAATCTGCTGTTGTACAGCCTTGAATGGCTCTGAAAGTTGAATCCCTGACTCTGGCTGCCCCTACTCTGTCAAAGGAGCATCTTCAAAATTCATAGATAAAAGGTACTGCAGATGCTGGAGAATCCGAGATAACAAGCGTGGGGCTGGATGAACACAGCAGGTCAAGCAGCATCAGAGGACACGCTTGTTATCTTCAAAATTCAACTATCTCCTTAACAAGTTCTACAATTTTGTGCTGGTTCTACTGGTCTAATGGATAATCTTCTTTTAAAGTTGCACTTTCAGTGTTTATGGGCTCACCACTGTTATTACCATGTTGTATATTGATTAGTCCAGCTTCAGAATAACTACTGAGTAATTAATCAAACAACTGCTTGTTTATTCTATATTAAAGAACAATTACACCTGACCATGATAACAAGGCGTGGGGCTGGATGAACACAGCAGGCCAAGCAGCATCATAGGAGCAGGAAAACTTGACGTTTCGGGCCTAGACCCTTTTTATCTCTGATACACCTGACCATGTCTTATTCTGCTGAAGCCATTATCATTCTTTCCCAGAATCCATCAGTTATACGTTCTCTAACATCATCATTATGAGAGGAAACCCAGTGTGGAGCTGGAGGAACACAGCAGACCAGGCAGCATCAGAGGAACAGGAAAGCTGGCATTTTGGATCGGGACCCTTCTTCAGAAATGGGGCCCCATTTCTGAAGAAGGGTCCCGACCCGAGATGTCAGCTTTCCTGTGTTCCTCCAGTTCCACACTACGTTACCTCAGAGTCCAGCATCGGCAGTTCTTACTATCTCTGGGATCATTACGGGAGGTACTATTTACATGCTCCCAAATTCTAATGATTAAAACTGTAATACCGCACATGACATGCTAATAGATTAAAAATAAGTTCCAGACAGCTGCCAACTTAATTTGCAACTTTAATACTGACATTGGGAAGCTCACATTTCACCTCCCACACAATTAAATTCCTGCCTTTATTCCTGCTCACAGGAGCAGCATTAGATTCTACTCCTTGGTCTTTCTGATGCTAGATCATCAATGTGAATTAACAAACTAAACTTCATGTCTCTAACCAGCTTCTAGTACTATAAAATCTGCAACTCAGTAGAGGCATTTAGCCTGCTTGATCTGCGCCATCTCTTTGCCGCAGTAATCAAACTGAATGTCATTATCATGTTGTCTTTCTATAACCTTCTGTTTCAAATTTTTGTCCAATTTTCCTTAACAGATGCAATTGTCTTTGCCTCAACTATTCCCCTTGGCAAAACATTCCATGCTCCTTCAGCTTCTGTACAAACACGTTTCTCCTAATCACCCCTTGCACTAATTTAGTGACATTCTTAAATTTAAACTCTTCATTACTTATTTCTCAACCAGAAGAAACAATCTTTTTTAATTCGCTCTATCAAAATCCTTCAACATTTTAACAACCATGGATATGAAGCTGACTGAAATTGACAGGAAGGAGAGAGTGGTAGATAATGGATGTTTTTCGGGCTGTAGGAAAGTTTTATGCTGGAGTTGTTCAGGAATCAGTGTTAGGACTCTTGCATTTATCTGCAAACATATGTACATCCAAATGAGGGGCAAACTTAGATAAATTGACATCTCTAGCCTGCATTCAATAAGATCATGACCGAACTGTTTGTGTTCCAAATTTCACAATCATAATCTTTTAACCTTTGATCCCGTTACCTAATAAGCATCTGTTTATTTCCAATTCAAAAATATTCAAGGACACCATCTTCCCATATATTAATTCAGATATATATTAATGACTGAGAAATTGTTGGAAGGGATCATGAGGGACAGGATTTACATGTATTTGGAAAGGCAAGGGCTGATTAGGGATAGTCAACATGGCTCTGTACATGGGGAGTCATGTCCCACTAGCCTGATTGAGTTTTTTGAAGAAGTAACAAAGAGTTTTGATGAAGGCACAGTTGTGGACTTGATCTTTATGGACTTCAGAGAAGTGTTTGACAAGTTTCCCCTTGGTAGACTGTTTAACAAAGTTAGATCACATGGAATACTGGGAGAAACAGCCATTTGGATACAGAACTGGCTCGAAGGTAGAAGACAGAGGATGGTGGTGGAGGGTTGGTTTTCAGCCTGGAGGCCTGTGACCAGCGGTGTGCCACAAGGATCAGTGCTGTGTTTACTGCTATTTGTCAATGATTTGGATGTGAACACAGTAAATTTGCAGATCACACCAAAATTGAAGGCGTAGTTGACAGCCAAGAAGGTTACCTCAGAGTACAATGGGCCCTTGATCACATGGGCCAGTAGGCCGAGGAGTGGCAGATGGAATTTAATTTAAATAAATGTGAGGTGCTGCACTTTGGAAAGGCAAATCAGGGTAGGATTTATGCACTTAATGGTAAGGTCCTGGGGAGTGTTGCTGAAAAGAGATCTTGGCGTGCAGGTTCATAGTTTCTTGAAAGTAGAGTCGCAGTCAGACAAAATAGTGAAGAAGACATTTGGTATGCCTGCCTTTAATGGTCAGTGCATTGAGTATAGGAGTTGGGAGGTCATGTTGTGGCTGTACAGGACATTGGTTAGGCCCCTTTAGAATACTGCACTCAATTCTGGTCTCCCTGCTGTAGGAAGGATGTTGTAATATTTGAAAGGGCTCACAAAGATTTACAAGGATGTTACCAGGGTTGGAGGGCTTGAGCTTTGGGAGAGTCTGAATAGGCTGGAGCTATGTTCTCTGGAGTGTCAGAAGTTGAGGGGTGACCTTATAGAAGTTTATAAAATCATTAGGGGCATAGAAAGGTGAATAGCCAAGGTCTTTTTCCCAGAGTAGCAGAGTCCAAAACTAGATGGCACAAATTTAACGTAAGAGGAGAAGGATTTAAAATGGTCCCAAGGGGAAAATGTTTCATGCAGAGCGCGGACCGTGTATGGAATGGGCCGCCAGAGAAAGTGGTGGAGGCTAGTACGGTTATAACATTTAAAAGGCATCTGGATGGATATATGAAAAGGAAGGGTTTAGAGAGATATGGACCAAATGCTGGCAAATAGGACTAGATTCATTTAGGATATTTGGTCAGCACGGACAAATTGGACTGAAGGGTCTGTTTCCATGCTGTACAGGTCTATGACTCTAACTTGGTGTACAGGGCACGAATTCTGTGGATGAGATGAAACATGGAGACATTTTGAACTCCAGGGAGGATAGTGTAGAACTTTAACTGGACTGAAACAGGTTCGTAGAATGGGCAGTAAGTGGTGGTGTAAATTTGATGTAGAAAGGTATGAACTTATTCTTCTCGTCGGAAGAATATGGAGATACAGCACAAAAAAAGGGTGTAATTCTGAAGGTGGTGTAGGAGCAGAGTTACCTATATAAGTGTACATAAATCACTGAAGGTAGTAGAACATGTTGAGAGAATGATTAATAAGGCGTAATATTTTGTCTTTATTAATAGAACACTGATTTGACGCAATTGGAGTACTTCAGCAGTTCTGCATGCCACGATCAAGGAAAGGTACGAAGGTAATAGACAGTGCAGAAAACATTCACACAAATGGTCCCAGGGAAGAGAGATTTCAGTTCCATCGAGAGATTGTTAAAGTTTGCACTGCCTTCCTCAAAAAAAGAGAAGGTTGAGAGGAAATTTGATCATGATATTCAAAATCATAAGACAGAGTCGATCATGAGAAACTGATTTCATTAGTGGAAGGATCAAGAATAAGATGACAGAGATATAAGGTGGTATGAGAAAAGAAATTTCTCCATTCAACGAGTGGCTAGCTTCTGGAATATACTGACTAAAAGCGTAGTGAAAGCAAGTTCAATCAAAGCATTCAAGAGGGAATTGAATTGATACCAGAAAAGAGAAGATATGCAAAGAGAAGGCATGGAAAGCCACTAGGCAAATTGTTTCTCCAGAGAGCTAGCACAGATACTACAGGCCAAATAGACTCCCTCTGGACTGCAACAATTCTGTGCTTCTACAATATATGCTCCCTTACTTTTCCCTGTTTCAATGGGAATAATTCTATTAACTCAATTCTCTTGTCATAAGTTTGGTTTATTAGCACTAGCATCATGAGTTAGTTTGCATAGCAAATTCACTATAGTTTCAGTGGATGTTTGTAATATTCTAATAATGTACTAACTGTTGTTTTAGTCGAGTACTCCTGTAATCTACGTATTTCAGTTGGCTTCATTTTGACTTAATTTAATCTCCAGGTTTACACTCCTAATAATTGTTTTATCCAACTCTTAGATTTCTGTTTCTCCACACCATTTGGCAGCTCTCTACTAAATGTCTACTTGCTTTTATAATTTTTCTTCCCAAAATGTATCTCATACTAATTCACATTAGATGGCTTCTGTCGGCTATCTGCTCTTCCGTTAGCCAGTCCGTCCTCCCGAAATCTTCTAGTCATCTTGCTGACTGCCATACTCCCTATCATAAACACACTTTGAGACTGAGTTCTGTATATCTGTGTTCTGATTCAACTACACGTACAAAGAAGAAATGTGGACCCAGTACTGACCCTGGGGGCACTTCATTTTCAATCCAATCAACTCCTATTTACCCATTCTGTTCCCTTCTGAACATCAACCAATATTCTATTTTTTTTTAAACTTTTAATTCAGAACATTTTCATACCAATCTTCTCTTGAGGCCTCAAATCATGTCTAAATATTGATACATATTTGATATATATCTATCCAATCAATCAAGTTTTTGAAACAAAGAGCCATAACTTCCCGTTAGTAGCTGTACGTCTGCTGTATTTTGACATACTGTGTTTTCATGCAGTTTATCAAATTTCCTTAGAAATGTTTTATTGTCCCTCAATAGCGACTAGGTGAAAAGCAAATCAGGCTCTTAAAAATCCTCAATTTTAAGTCAATTCCTTTTATCAAGCATTTGAAAATACCTCATTATTTTTACATATTTTTCTCAAAAATATCGTGGTTTACATTTATCTGCACTGAATTTGTCTTCCCAATCTGCTAAACTTCCATCTGAATATCAGTACTTACAAAGGAAATATTCCCTTCATCTGTATATTGATAAGAATTGTCATTCTTGTCGATTCCAATTATGTCCTTCCATCCTTTCTAATGTTGAACTACTTTAAAATTCTACTGCTTGCATCAAGTTCCATTCACCCATCGGAAACTGTTCACAATGAACTATACTGGTTTTCGATTTGGTAATACTTAGATTTTGAAATGATTGTTCCTGTTTTTAAATCAGCTACAGCCTCATTCCCCCCTATCTCTGTTACCTCCTCCAATCCTAAAACCTTTCAAGATTTCTGCTCTACTCAAATTCTAGCCTCTTGTGAGTTTCCAGTTTTCTTTTCTTCCCCTTTGGCAATCAGACCTTTAGCTATCTTATAGCTAAGCTTTGGAATTTCCTCCCTTAGTATCTTCGTAAATGTATCTCCTTCCATTTAATATACTGCTTATAACAACATTTTTTATTAAGTTTTTGTTCAGCTGTCTGAATATCACTTTGTGAAATTTGGTGGCAATTCTGTTTGATCACTTTCCAATACAGTGCTCTGAAAGTTTGCCATTCCTCAAATTTGAGATTAAACTTCAATACTATTTCAGCTGTGCCGGTGTCCTGATCATTTATATAAATGGAACTCAATACAGGGCTCAATAGCATGTACAGATAGATAGCATGTACAGCACTCCCACCAAAATAAGAAAATCTTCTAGGAATCAGACTAGAGCAGAACTTCTTACCCCTCTGACCCTGTCAATGCTATTCCTTGGGATGACCTGCCAGAGATTTCAGGGAACAGTGATAACTGTTCCAAAGTATTAAAGTGAAAGTAAAGAATTAAGTGAAAGGCTCTTCTTTTCCATTCTTTTATCTTTGTCTCTGTTTTGATCCATAACAGCTCTTGCCTCCTTCAGGGCTTTTCTGCTCTCTAAACCTCCTTAGCAGTCTGTAGGTTCTATTGGTGCAGCAAACACTTGCTTTCCGTTTCTTTCAGCTGGTTTCTGCTAAGCGTTTGCAATCTTTGGGAAATCTGCTCTGGATGGATAGTGGTCAGAGAAACTGGGTACGTTTTGGCAAGGTCTGAGTAGAAGCCCTCCACCCCTACGAGAAGAAAAACCCAGTCAAAGGGATTTACCGACTGCTAGCTAGGATTAACTGGCCCATAATTTGTGAGTTTATTACCCTTCTCCTGTCATGAACAAATTTGTAATGTATTCCGCCCTCCGGACATTTGCCACAATTACCATTTCCAAAGATTTTTGAACAATTAAAGCATGTCTGCTATCTTTTCAATCTCGTTCAATAACCTCAGCTTCATGCCCTCTGGTCCTGACGAATTTGCATTTTTAGGCCTATTAACTTTTTAATGCAGCAGCCTTTTAATGTTTATCTCTAGCATCCACTGCATCCTGTTCAAGTATTTCTGCAATCTCATTTTCATTCTTTGAAAACTGTTGTGAAACATGTAAGAAGTACCTTAGCATTCTCAGTCTCGAGTCCAAATGACTTCTGGTCCCAATGCATCATTCTATGTCGATTATCAAACACCTCACTATTTCCCTTTACTGTCTTTACTAGTCATCCTTTACATTTTCTTAGTTGTCCTTCAACTAACTCTCTGTGCCTCTTTCCTATAAAGTGCATCAGCATTGCTGTTTTTAAAATAGATATCTAAAATGCTAACCACTAACAAATTATTGGCATAATTGGAATGTGAACCTATTATTGCTGAAGACACCTTGCTTCGAATTAATTTAAGTAAGGAATAGAGTGCTCTTTTTTGGAAATCACTGGTTTATGCTCAAATTCCTAGGCCAGCAGATTTGAAAACTTAAATACTGCTTATATTTTATAAATGACTAACTGTAGTTGTTGGAGAAATTAAACGCACTGTGTTGACATAATAGTGATGATTTTATGGAGTTGAAGGGAGAGGTTTTGAATGACAGGCAAGACGTTGGGAGGGAAGCCTGAGGTGCTTAATTGCTAGGCAGAGCTTTCCAAAATTTTTCTACTATCACCCCATGTCAAGGCTTGACAATTACTATGACACACCCCCACCTTGAAAATGGAGAAGTAGAAGGGGTTTGTGGACGGTGGAGGGGCGGGGTTGGCTGGGTGAAGATCACAGAGAGAAGCAAGTAGGGTAGAGAGCGCATGTTAGAAAGAACAAGGTGGGGATGGAATGCCATGGTGACTATTGCTGCTTGGAGCTCACTTTGCCAATATTTCAGCTCCTGATTCTAACTGGGGTTCTGACCCTTGCTTTTGGAAACTCTGCACTAGGGGTTATTCCGAGTTGTGGGAATGTTGGACGCTCAGCCACTTGCTGACTGATGGCAGATGGTCAAATAATTGGCCTACTGAAGGTCATTTTTCTTGGCTGTTGTCTTTATGCCTGTGTAGAAATGGCCTCCAGCTGCATAGGTAGTGCACCAGATGGATTAATGCAGCCTCCCAGTAGATTCCTGGAGTATCAAAGCGGGATTCCTTTCCAGAGATTCTATGGTCTAAGATAGCATCCTTTGGTGGCAATGACTATTTATGTGGTTCAACATCACAGTCGGCATGACCATCCCTCAAACTCGGCATGTCCTTTCTTCCCACTTGCAGCCTCTGAAGCAGCCAAATTTACCAAAGCTGCAGGCCTAGTGGTTCTCTGATTGGGTTAGCCAACTAGCAATCCATCTTTAATTGGACAGTGGGCCTGGAGCTGACCTCTTAACTAACTGCCATCAAGAAGATTGCAGCGATGGTCCTACTGTCCTCCTGTGCAGGCTGGTGACCCATTGTCAGGACCTACCTCATTGTGGCAAAATCATAGCTGGTGATGCACTGGGACAGGAACTTTCTTCGAACCCTAATAGTGATTATTGTCAACTATCTGATTATTGTATTTTGGAGGAGTTTAGCAGCACTTCCACACCAAAAGAACCTAACAGTAATTTGAGTAATTCTATTTTGCAGAATGCTTGTGCATCATTTATAGAGTCACAGAGCCACACAGCACGGAAACAAACCCTTCAGTCCAACTCATCTATGCTGATCAGACATGTCAATCTGACCTAGTCCCATTAATCAACATTTGGCCCATATCCCTCGACACACTTCCTATTCATAAAGCCATCCAGATGCCTTTTAAATGTTGTATTTGTACCAGCCTCCACCACTTCCTCTCAGCCCATTCCATACACGCACTACCCTATACGTGAAAGAAGTTACCCCTCAGGTCCCTTTTAAATCTTTCCCCTCTTACCTTAAATGTATGCCCTCTAGTTTTGGACTCTTCCACACCAGGAAAAAGACCTTGGCTATTCACCCTATTCATGCCACTCATGATTTTCTAAGGTCACCCCTCAGCCTCTGACACTCCAGGGAGAAAAGCCCCAGTCTCTTTAGCCTCCCTCTAACTGAAGTGCTCCAGTCCCAGCAACATCCTTGGAAATCTTTTCTGCACCCTTTCAAGTTTAATAATATCCTTCCTATATCAGGGCAACCAGATTGTATACAGTATTCTAAAAGTGGCCTCACCAATGCCCTGTACAGCGACAACATGACATCCCAACTCTTGTACTCAATGTTCTCACCAATGAAAGCAAGCATGCCAAATACCCTCTTCACCACCCTGTCCTCCTGTGATTCCACTTTCAAAGAAGTATGCACCTGCACCCCTAGGTCTCTTTGTTTGGCAACACTCCCCAGGGCCCTACCATTAACTGCATAAGTCCTGCTCTGGTTCGCCTTACCAAAAGCAACACCTCATAGTTATTTAAATTAAACTCCATCTGCGATTCCTCAGCTCACTGACCCATTTGATCAAGGTTCTGCTGTACTCTGAGATAATCTTCACTGTCCAATATACCACCTATTTTGGTGTCATCTGCAAACTTGCTAACCATATCACCTATATTCACATCTAAACCATTTAGATAAATGATGGAAAGCAGCAGATCCAGCATCGATCCTTGACGCAAACCACTCGCCACAAGCCTCCAGTCCGAAAAGCAACTCTCCACTACCACCCTCTCTGTCTCCTATCTTCCAACCAATTTTGTATCCAATTGACTAGCTCCCCTGGAACCCATATGATCTCATCCTACTGTCCAGTCTACCATGGAGAACCTTGTCAAATACTTTGCTGAAGTCCAGAAGCAAACTAATGATTCTAACAATGGAGGACTGAATTCACCTTTGAGGAAGTTTATTCTCTGAAACATATTTTGGTGCTAGATTAAGCATTTTCCGGTTGCGTCGAACATCAGGGAAAGCTACAATACAATGTTATGCCCACAGACCGTACATCTAAGTAATTGATCACAGAATAGCATGGACATGTTATTGTGAAAGAGTCCATGACCACAGCCCTGAAAATTTCCAACAGGTGAAGATAGTGCAGGTGAACAGTAACAGAAGTAATATTAAACTAATGCATAAATATGATAATTTAAGATCATTCTGTTCACAGTAAGGATACAATATAATGGAGAATATGTGTAATTTGAAAACTGTTGAGATCACTGAACTACAAATTCAACAACTGAAAAGTCTTCTTTTGTAAACAGCAGTTATAAACATCCGAGATAACAAGCATGGGGCTGGATGAACACAGCAGGTCAAGCAGCATCATAGGAGCAGGAAAACTTGACGTTTCGGGCCGAAACCCTTCATCAGAAATGGGGGAGGGGAAGAGGGTTCTGAAATAAATAGGGAGAGAGGGGGAGGCGGATAGAGGATGGATAGAGGAGAGGATAGGTGGAGAGGAGGCAGACAAGTCGAAGAGGCGGGGATGGAGCCAGTAAAGGTGAGTGTAGGTAGGGGGGTAGGGAGGAGATAGGTCAGTCCAGGGAGGACGGACAGGTCAAGGGGGCGGGATGATGTTAGTAGATAGGAGATGGGGGTGTGGCTTGGGGTGAGAGGAAAAACAGGTTAGGGAGGTGGAGATGAGCTGGGCTGGTTTTGGGATGCGGTTGGGGGAGGGGAGATTTTGAAGCTTGTGAAATCCACATTGATGCCATTGGGCTGCAGGGTTCCCAGGCTGAATATGATTTGCTGTTCCTGCAGCCTTCGGGTGGCATCATTGTGGCATTGCAGGAGGCCCAGGATGGACATGTCATCTGAGGAATGGGAGGGGGAGTTGAAATGGTTCGCGACTGGGAAGTGCAGTTGTTTGTTGCGAACTGAGTGCAGGTGTTCTGCAAAGCGGTCCCCAAGCCTGCGCTTGGTTTCCCCGATGTAGAGGAAGGCACAACGGGTACAGCGGATGCAGTATACCACGTTGGCAGATGTGCAGGTGAACCTCTGCCTGATGTGGAAAGTCTTCTTGGGGCCTGGGATTGGGGTGAGGGAGGAGGTGTGGGGGCAGGTGTAGCACTTCCTGCGGTTACAAGGAAAAGTGCCGGGTGTGGTGGGGCTGGAGGGGAGTGTGGAGCGGACAAGGGAGTCGCGGAGGGAGTGGTCCCTCCGGAAGGCAGATAAGCCCTCCGCTCCAATCCCAACCTCACCATAAAACCCGCGGACAAGGGAGGGGCAGTCGTAGTATGGCGCACTGACCTCTACATTGCTGAGGCCAGGCGCCAACTCCCTGACACCTCCTCCTACCGCCCCCTGGATCATGACCGCACCCCCGAGCACCAAACCATCATCTCCCAAACCATCCACAACCTCATCACCTCAGGTGACCTCCCACCCACCGCCTCCAACCTCATCGTTCCCCAACCCCGCACCGCCCGCTTCTATCTCCTCCCCAAAATCCACAAACCTGAATGCCCTGGTCGACCCATTGTCTCCGCCTGCTCCTGCCCCACAGAACTCATCTCCACCTACCTAGACTCCATTTTCACCCCCTTGGTCCAGGAACTCCCGACCTACGTCCGTGACACCACCCACGCCCTCCACCTCCTCCAGAACTTCCAATTCCCAGGTCCCCAACACCTCATTTTTGCTATGGACGTCCAGTCCCTATACACCTGTATTCCCCATGCTGATGGCCTAAAAGCCCTCCGCTTCTTTCTGTCCCGCAGAACGGACCAATCCCCCTCCACCGACACGCTCATCCGCCAAGCCGAACTCGTCCTCACCCTCAACAACTTTTCTTTCAATTCCTCCCTCTTCCTACAGACAAAGGGGGTGGCCATGGGTACCCGCATGGGCCCAAGCTATGCCTGCCTCTTTGTAGGTTATGTGGAACAATCCCTCTTCTGTACCTACACTGGCCCCAAACCCCACCTTTTCCTCCGTTACATTGATGACTGCATCGGCGCTGCCTCGTGCTCCCACAAGGAGCTCGAACAGTTCATCCACTTCACCAACACCTTCCACCCCAACCTGAAGTTCACCTGGACCATCTCCAACACTTCTCTCTCCTTCCTGGACCTCTCTGTCTCCATCTCGGGCAACCACCTAGAGACAGATGTCCATTTCAAGCCTACTGACTCCCACAGCTACCTGGAATACACCTCCTCCCACCCACCCTCCTGCAAAAATGACATCCCCTATTCCCAATTCCTTCGCCTCCGCCGCATCTGCTCCCAGGATGAGACATTCCAATCCCGCACATCTCAAATGTCCTCATTCTTCAAGGACTGCAACTTCCCCCCCACAGTGGTCGAGAATGCCCTCGACCGTGTCTCCCA
>JAHRHZ010000283.1:30004081-30021632 GCA_024137785.1 Ginglymostoma cirratum | reverse complement strand
TTGAGAACACTGTTTCTGTGTGTTCCGCAATTACTGAATGATCACTTTACTGAGGAGATGCTTTGTTTCTGATATTGACCACATAGGCTCATCACTACAGTCCCCAATGGAGTCAGGCCACTGCACTAAGAAAACCCATAGGAATAGATGTGAAACACAAGCATCTGGAAGTCCATGACCAACAGCAGACTCCAGAAAACATGGTGCAGCTTCCTAAATCAGAGCTTCCAGTCATAGGCACTCATATGATGTGGGAAAGGTGAGGTGCTCATCTTCTAAGAAAGGCTGTGCTGTTTAGCGAGGGACACTGGCACTATACTCTGTATAGAGATGGCAGTCAGGTCACTATGTCATAACGTCCTGCAGATCTTCAATTTAACCCTTTCTTCAACAATTTTATCATTGACAAGAGCTACTTCCACATCAGGTCCCCATGCAAGTCAGGTCTGGCGGTTTGCTGCAGCACAATACAGACAGAGGACATGATTAACCCGTGGATTCTTTCCTTTTGACAACTGGAGAACGCAACAAAGCTCTGTGATGGATGATGAGGATTCCTGAGAGCTGCAGCATTGTACTGAATAGGAAATGTAGAATATATCTCAGAAGAAGTATCACCTTCAGCATCCTACAGTGCACCTGCAACACAGGCAATACTTCTTTGTGAATTGTCATCTTTCACTGTCTGTAAATGTACTGATGCTGCAGAAGCCAGCCTCCCTGCGGAATCCCAACTGTAACTGTGACTTGCCACTTTGATGCTTCTCATTCATTTCCTGTTGTTTAATAAAGCTGTTAGCTATAAACTGATGGAAGCCTTTCACAACAACCCGAAGCTTCTCCATTCAATCATGACAAAGTTTCATGGTAGCGTGGATGTAACAGAGAAGACAGTCATTGTTGAGACAGCGTTGCAAAACTGTTTGACATTAATGATTACTAGTCTCTATCTTCATTTTTGTACGTTGGAATCCCTACAGTGTGGAAACAGGTCATTCAGCCCAACAAGTCCACACCAATTTTCCAAAGAGCACCCCACCGAGGCTCACCACACCACTCCCCCACCCCCTGACCCTATCCCTGTCACCCTGCATTTTCCTGGCCCCAAGGACAATTTTGCAAGGCCAATGTATCTGCAGCTACAATGACAACTACTCATGGAGCTGATGATGTAAAGCGAACTTTTAAAAATGTAATGACGTATTTACGACCAACTTCCACCAGTGCCACCTATGTGCCCTGAGAAGGTTTTCTTTTTCCTTTCCCTTCCATTACATTTATTGAAGTCCTGAGGTCCAAGCGCGGGTGGAAGGAGCCTAATGGTGCCAGTTGGCTTTGGGGTTTTGGATGGGTGATGCATGGGGCCTTTATGGTTCGAGAAACCAAACAAGATGAGAGTATCCTGCCTTGACACAGGTTCACCTTCCTTGGCTTGAACTGTGACACGATTGGGGAGTTGCAGATATGGTGGACGTAGCAACCCTGGGTATTTCCAGAGTGTCCTGAGAGGCGCCTTCTGAGAAGCTGTATGTGGTTCCTCTTCAGGGGGGGTACCAACTGGTACTACCCTGTCTCCTTGTGAGAAAAGAGATTCTGGTATGACGTTAAGGTCCTTCACACCCCCGTTGCCTTGCCATTAGTGTTGAGCATCAATAGCTCCACTGGATGGAGCACAGATCAATGTGTACATTTAGCTGGACTTAGGACTGCATGGCAGCTGCCAACCTGACCACCAAGGCAGCCAAACACATACACGGAAGTTCCAGCACAGTACAGATGGCATTAGTGAACTCCACTGACCTTTGACAAATCTGCATGTTGTACCTGAGCCTGCTTGCGCATTTGAATGAAGTTGTTAATAGCTGATACTATGGGATCTCTTCTGCCTAGGGCTGAGCATGTGCCTGGTCTCTGGCAGTCTACTGAGTACCAGTGACCTGGGGCACTTCGTCCTTTGCTAACTTCTTTTTCACTGACAGGCCAGCATAATGAGGTATCAGGATCTGAGTTTGTGGAGCATTCTGGAGATGGGTGCTTCCTCTGATGCATCTACCTTTTCTTCCTCAGAGCTGGAGGAAGGACTAGTCTTTTCAGGATAGAGGCTGTGCAGATGCCACTGGTACTTGCAGAAGACAAGACAGGTGATGAGTTGTAAAATAGGAGCAGAAGTTTTGGGATGTTAAGCTACATTCAGAGTGCAGGTAATGGAAGATCAGCGCAGCCCTTGGCAATGAATCTTACTCGTTGCCAGGACAAGGAAGTCTGAGCATCACCATGAGTGGTTTCTATCCTATATGTAAGGAGGAATGCCTCTACACAAAGTTTTGTTTGAGCATGGAGGATTTTTAATAGAGCATGGAACACAGAGAATGTTTCAGGCTGAGATGATTCTGCTTTTCTGGAAAGAAGTCCTTAAATATTTGAAGCAGAGGAAGATACTGTGATGTGGGAAAAGACCTGGCCTGTGACTCAGTTTTGAATTAGTCACAAGATATTGGGACGGGGCAGTGACAGGGAACTTACATTTCATAACCTACATAAAACATTAGAAGCTGGAGAAGCGGGTGTGCTTAATGGGTATGTTTTAGAAATAACAGATATTTTGACACAGACCTAATCAGTTAAGAAGGTAGTAATTTGTTTCAATTGCCCATTCTTATGCACCAAAGTTTAATTTTCAGGTTGGAAAATAAAATATCCATTTAAATTAAGAACAAAACGTTAAGTTGCATTGTTGCGGGAACGACTGCCACATCTGCAATTTTCTTATACGTGCCCAATTGCTCAGTAGTTCACAGGTCAGGTGAAACAGCAGGAATGATTCTATGTGCATTTTATAGACATAGTGGGGTTTGTAAGAGTTAAAGCCATTTTCTGTAATTTCACAGTTATGTGTGCCTTAATTAGTGTTCTGAATTCCATGATGGAGAAATATTACTAATAAGCACCAAAATTTTCCAGTTTTCTCAATAACAATATGATTATCTTACACATCTGCCAAAATTTATTACCAAAACAAAGCGTAATAAATAATATCAGAAACATGATGAATACTGAAGACATTGCAGCGATCAGTAGATCAGACTTGTAACAGCTTTTACAGCCCATGTGAATTTTTATGCCTTTTTAAACATTATTTTTATATGCAGTCAGTAAAGGATTGTTGGTATCCATGTAAGATGATACCAAGTGCAGTTATACATCCATTGTAAAACATCACTTGTTGCGTTACACTTTACATGAAGACCAATTACCTCATGTCCTACTGTATTACGTGGTCTCTCAATATTTGCACATTGAAAATCCATAGGATCCACAGCCAAAAAACCTCTTGTAATTTAGCCAAGTTTTTTTTATGCTATAAATAGTTCAGTTAAACATTATGCACTATAAAACTTAGTATAGGAAATACCTAGCAAAAGGGAAGGCGGTTGTGGTTGGCGGAGGTCAATTATCTCAGATCTAGGACATTTCTGCATGAGATCGTCAGGGTAGTATCCTTGGTCCAATTATCTTCAGCTGATTCATCAATAACCTCCCCTCCATCTTAAAGTCAGAAGTGGGGATATTTGCTGATGATTGCGCAATGTTCAGCACCGTTTGCAACTCCTCAGAAACTGAAGCAGTCCATGTCCAAATGCTGCATGACCTGCGCACACCAAGTTTGGGCTAATGAGTGACAAGAAAAATTCGCATCAACAACGTTTCAGGCAATAGCTATTTCCAACAAGAGACAATCCAACCATCACCCTTACTGCCCAATGTCATTCCTACAGCTAAATCCCCTACTACTAACATCTGAGGGTTACTATTGAGCAAAAGCTGAACTGAACTGGAGTGACCATATAGAATCATCACAGAATTCCTACAGTGTGGAAGCCAGGCCATTTGGCCAATCGAGTCCACACCAACCCTCTGAACAGCATCACAACCAGACACCCCACCTACTCTATAGCTATAGCCCCATTTTATTCATGGCTAATCCGCATCCCTGGACACTATAGGCAATTTAGCATGGCCAATGCATCTAACCTGCAAATCTTTGGACTGTGGGGGGAAACCAGCGCACCCAGAGGAAACCCACACAAACATGGGGAGAACGTGCAAATCCCACACAGACAGTCGCCCAAGACTGGAATCCAACCCAGTTCCCTAGCGCTGTGAGGCAGCAGTACTAACCGCTGAGCCACCATGCCCACCCCAAATACAGTGACAACACAGCAGATCAGAAGCTGGGAATGCTGTAGCGAATAACTCGCATCCTAGCTCCTCAAAGCCTATCCATCATTTACAAGGCACAAGTCAGGAGTGTGATGGAATACATTTTACTTCTGTGGAAGGATGTATTTTCAGTTACACTCAAGAGGTTTGATGCAATCCAGGTCAAAGCAGCCCAATACATTGGCACCCATCTAATACCTTCAATATTCACTCCCTTCACCACCAATGTACAGAGGCAGCAATGTGTACCATCTACTAGATGCACAGCAAAAAATTATGAAAGTTTCTGAACTCAAACAAAAAGCTAGCTTACTATTTCAGCAGGTAATAGAGAAGGCAACTGGAATGTGGTCTTTATTTCAAAGTGAATAGAGTATAAAAATAGGAAACACGGGCCAAAACTACACAAGGCACTAGTTTGACCACACATGGAATACAGCGAACAATTTTGGACCCCTTATCTAAGAAAAGATATATTGGGGTTAGAAACAGTCCAGAGATGGTTCACTAGAATGATCCAGGGTATGTACTTATGAGGAGAGATTAAGTACGTTGGAGCTGTTTTTAATGGAATCTGGAAGAAGAGGAGCAGGCTTTATTAAAACAAATAAGATTCTTAAAGGACTGGGCATTTTAAATTACAGAATCATTGTTTGCCTTCGTGGAAGAGTCTAGGACGGGAGAGTATAATCTCAAAGTATGGAGTCACCCATTATGACATAGACAAGGAGGAATTTCTTCTCTTAAAGGTTAGCTATTCTGTGAAATTTTTTTACCGCAGAGGACTGTAGATGTTTAGTTATTAAGTGTATTCAAGGTTGAGATAGACAAATATTTACTCATTTAGGGAATCCAGGATTATGCAGAAAAGGCAGGAAAGCGGAGTTTGGGGATCATCAGATCAGTCATGACCACATTGAATTGTGGAACAGACTCCATGGGCTGAATAACCCACTTCTGTTCCTATATCTTATGGTCCATCTAATGAATTCCAACATCTGGAAGGTCAAGAGCAACAAATGCATGGAATGACTACTACCAACAATTTTCCCCTGAAGCTACACACTATCCCAATTTGCAACTATATTGCTGTTTCTACATTGTCATTGGGTAACTGTGAGTGTACATATGCCACGTGAGCTGTAACGGTTCAGGAAGGCAGCTCACTGCCACTTCCTAAGGGCAGTTAGGCATTGGCAATAAATTTTGACCAAGGTAATGATGACCACATTCTGTGAACAATGAAAGAAACTCTGGATCCCAGGAACAGGAGTTGGTCACTCAGCAATCAAGTCTGTTCTACCAATAAGTTAGATCTTGTTTGATATCTCAACACCATTTACCCATCTCTGCTCCATATCCAATGATATAAACGTTGAATCATACCTATCTGACTCAGTTGTGAAAATTGTAATTTATCCAGCATCTACAATCTTTTGTAACATATGCTCATATTTGCAATATCCTTTGAAGGAAAGTGTACCTTCAGAGTTCAGTCCACATGGCCTTTTAATTTTAAGACTCTGACCATTAGTCAACTCAATTAGAGGAAATAGTTATTTTGGACTGAATCATACATTTGTTGGCCAAGTCTATGTTGCATCTGGGTTTTTGCCATAGGCCTTACATGTTTTCTCACACTATCAAGCCAGGCTCACCACATAAATTACGTACCCTACTCCGATGGCATCTCTCATATCCAATTTCTGCCCATCTTATCACAAGCCAAACTCACAGGAACGAGCTACTCAGTGGAGTTCTGCCCAAAGATCAGCACCTTTTGCACCTTAACAATCTAGGAAAGGTCAATATGCACCGGACAAGCATTGGGAATTTGGCATTTCTCTTCATCAGCAGCTTAGTGGCACAACAGCCATAAAGCCATGCTGTTCATGGCCCACAGCCGACATGGCTGACATGCCCTTGTACATACAACTGCCTCCTCTCACCCTCATCACTATTTGACCACTGCGCCTGACATTTTACTCGTCCCTAATTGCATCCCATATGATGACTTTCTAAGTCAGTGTTACTCTATCCCCAATATCCACTGCAGACTCAGCATCTTGTTGTTGTCCAGTACATAGCCATTACATACAGGCAAGTATTTGGACAATTTCAAACACAAACATGAGCTTATATTGACAGAAATGAAAAGATAACAAAAATGAAATCAACAGAAGCTGAACCAATGCCCCCACATTGCCAAACAAATTTCTGCATGATCAAAAAATGTTAGTCAATAATTGTTTGTTGTGCATAACTCTCATTTATTGGAACCAGGCCTCAAAGGCGTTCGGTCTGGTGTCATGGATCAGACCAAATGCCTTCAAAATATATTAAGTAGGTGGTGATCAATGTGCTCACTTTCTTATTTTAAAGGGAAATGTCATGTGCTGTGCTCCAGATGCAATTCGATTGATCAAATCACTCAACGTTAAGCAAAATATAATTAATTAAAAACAGCAGTTAAAATGCAACAAAAGAAAGAAGAGCTTGGAATAACTTAACTCTTTTGGAAAACTTAACAGAATAATAGATACAGTAACTGCTACTAATTAACTGTTCCAATATAGCAACATCCCATAAACACACCCTTGGCATAAAGGCAAATTCAGAAAACAGATGGTCTCACACACAGTTCTCCAATCCAGGAAGAAAGAACATCAAAAGACAATTCGGAGCGAAAAAAAGAGAGTGTACAGCCAGGAGAGACTCACTGCCTTCCAACCCTGCTGAGATCTCAGCAACAACTGCTAAAAGCTAACTAAAAATCCGAGATCTGAGAGAGCTTGACCGCAAACACTCAAGTTGCTTCTACTGTTCCAATTTTAAAAAAAAGTTGTTTATCTTCTCATAGGCTGCTTGGCACCTGTCCCCCAATCTCTCCCTTAAAGAAATCAGGACAAAACACACCTCTTAAAGCCAAAGCATCGTCACACTGGTTTGTAACATCCATCAGGGTTGAGCTCTGTTATGGACAATGTCAACTTCCTCCACCCTAATGTCCTCATTTTCCTCCTTGGAAGACTATTTCCATCTTCTCCTCCGGTCCCTCTGGATACTGCTCCATTGCCAGCTCTAATTGCGCAGAGTACAGCCCACCAAGATTTTTGTAGCACACTCTGTCCAGAGAACATTAGAGGTCACTATCCTGCTGCATTTCAGAGTGTACAACTAAGAGATCGCACAATGGTGTCTTGTTGCTCCCTGGAAGGAAACAATCATATACAGGTTTAGCTACACAACAACCTTCACAACCACTGGAAGAGGACTGTCTCTAATTCCTGCGGCCCTAAGCTCCTGCTCCAACATCTGGCACGGTTCCATCACAGTGTGCTGGGACATAAAGAGCCAGCATTAACACTGCACCTTGCTTATGCCCAGGAAATAGAGTTGGGGCTGAAAAACTCTGGGCCTTCTGTGAGTCTCAGCATCCTGAGGGGATCTGCAGCTGCAACCTCTCGGTGAGCTGGGTGCTTGTCTGCTCTTTGAGTCTATATAAGCAAATCCTTACACCATTTGAAACGCTTAATCGGCTCCAATCTTCAAGTGACCAGGGTATACAACAATTATTTATTCAACATCAGAAACTGCTGGAAAAACTCAGCAGATCTGGAGGTATCTGCGGAGAGAAAGCAAAGTTCTCAATTCGGATCCAGTGACCCTTCTTCAGAATTTTTCCAGCAATTTCTGATTTTGTTTCTGATTTCCAGCATCCACAATTCTTTGTTTTTTTTTATTATTTATTCAACCCACCCTCATAATTTAATCCTTTGAGGTCTGCCCCCTTCCTGTGAGTTACTTCTGTATCCTGCCTGAAGCACAGTGTGCAAAATTAAGACCCCAACATAATTCATTAATTTACAATTATTCCCAGGTTGCCTTTTCTTCATGTATAATGTGACAAATGTCAATCACAAACCAACATTTTAAACCTTAATGTAATCCTATGAGGTCTGATTTGAAGCAGTTAAGCGTCACTTCAGAGACGGTTTTATTAATTCCCTGATGTCCATGTTGTAGACTTCATCTAATTTCTTCGTAGTTTTAAATAGTGCATGATGTTAAATAATCAAGTTTCCCTTTAACCCCTTCTCATTCAGAAATGTCAAGAATTGAATGACCTTCAAACACTTGAGACAGAAGATTTGGTTGTTTTGGAAGTCATTAAAGTATCCTTCACCCAATCTGCAAACTTTGAGACGTAAAAATACAGCCAATATTTTCCAAGTCTGCAAACTATACCCATTCATATTCTTGGTTTACATAATAAGTATGCTTGTCAGCAGTCTTGTAGTCATAAAGAGTAATTTTAGGATGTAAGGGTGCATTTCACTCTTCACAGTAGACCTAGTTTTGCCTTAGGCACTACAGATAATGAACTGTTTGGGATCAGCAAGGAAACACTTGTGTTTCTACAAAATCTTGTATACTTCCTTTCCTAGTTAAGTTAATGCTATCTACAACAGTAACAAAGAATTACATTGCCTCTGCCCATCTTTCAAGTGCACATGAGCAAACCTGAATTTACATGGCATTAACTGGTATTCGCTATTCTACCTAAGACTAGAAAAAATGTCAGGAATACCATTGGCTCCGGTTCTTATTTCTTTATGTTAAAGGACTACAACAGTAAATAAATACATGTCCTTGCTTTGGAATGTGAAATTGAAGAGTGTCTCCCTCAGCCAAACAATTCTACATTCAACATTATAAAATGTTTTAAATGTCAAAGGCAAAGCACTACTTACACACTGCTACCCATCATCAATACCAAAGCTTTGTAGCAGAATGACATTAACCTGATTACATGAACTGCCCCAGTGACTGATACGTCTCATTTATTAACACTGTTCTATTTAGTTTACTGTGTTCACTCGACCTGTAACAAATGCAAGTGTATTAAAAAAGTCAATTTAGCATTCTTAACTAAAGGACAAACAGCAAGGCTTCTACAAAAAATAATCAGCTACCTAATGTCTGGAACAAACTTGAGCTCTCTGTAATATGATCCTTACATGAACCATAATCTCCTGTTTATTTCCCCTAATGAGGCAGGAGTTAAAACAGTTGACCTGATCAGATTCAGATGGCAGCCCTAAAGGAGTGAGCCCCCTGCTGCATTTTGGGTCCGACACCCTTTGTTACCTCCAAGTGAGCTGAGACCAGGCTGTGAACCATGTAAATAGGAGGTTTCCAGGTTAATGAAAAGCCATAACTTCATCCCACTGCTGCTGCGGACTTCTCTTCACTCCAAATTTAGAACATTCTTTTCACAATCTACTATTAATGCTTAACAAATGTGCTTGAGAAACAAAATGAACTTAGTCATAATATATTTTTGATTAAATGGAGAACTTAAAATGTCATGTTTTCATGTAAAAATATATATTTACATTAAGATTCAATAGAGTAAAATGTCAATGACAAAATCAAATCACAATGGCTTGTAATCTCAAAGTTTAAGTTTCTGACAATTGTGATTGAACTTAGTCTTGCCGCCCCTACGATAGAAATATTGTAGAGAATGAATTGTGCAATTCAAGATTTAATTGAATTTTCAATTTTAATTTCAAATGCAAATTAATCTCCAAACATATTCACGGTAGTAGACCTTCTATTTTTAATTTACATAAATGCGTCAAATTTTCTTAATACATCAATGCCAGAATAGTATCCTTGTTTAATGTGAAATAATCTACATGCTAAACTCAAAGCAGTAAGCAACACAATGGAAAGTGAGAATTTCAAATTTTCCTCTTTCAACTGAAGTTGATTTAACTTGGAAACTAAACTCCTTTTCATGTATGCTGGCAAATTGCATCAATTTAAGAACAGCGGCCTTAGCATTCCCATATTATGTTACAGTGTCTTTCATTCAACTGCTGTTTTCTGCTGTACTCAATTACAAGTCAACAATGAAAAATATGATGTGATGTGAATCTGTGGTCAGGTCAATCATATGCTCACTTCCCTGTAAACTGTAACCAGAATCTGTTTGAACAAGTCGAAAAGTTGGAATGGAATGAGTTAACGTGCAAGAAATGGTTTAACAGTTTCTCAGCTTAATGATCAAACAGAATTGAATGATATAATGTATATGATGATATGCAGCAAAGTTCACATTTGTTTTAACTTCTGATCAAAATATGGGACAGAATTGCCTTACGCTTACCCTAATCCAGTAATGCGCCCTCTCATTGCCAACCCCTAATGCTCTCCACAACACAATTTTGGTACCAATAGGAAAGAGAATTTTGTTCTGATTAAAGCATACAGAGCACAGTAGATCTGAATCACATATTGTTTTTGTATCAGTTTGCAAGTAAACTATGAATTGTCTATGGGAATAGACTCATTTGTTTGGCTTGCTAAACCCCTAAAGTAAAACCAGTTTGAAAAGTATTTTTTTTTTAAAAGAAACAGGTAAACAATATGTCAATAGAGATTCTAGATGGTGAACACAGCATAAATTGTAAATTCAAATCCAAACTCAAAAATAATCACAAGGATGTAATTCTATTAGCTGCTTTACCCTTGATAGGACTTCTTTGGCATTTGTCTCCTTTAAAAAGGAACAGCTTATGTTTTTTGACAGAATGAAAAATGATCAGTTTGCCAAGTTGCCTCTACTGCAGAATGACATTAAGATACCAATTACACAGGCAAGCTCTGACATTTTAAATCACCAGCTTGACAGCCCACATTCTGGATGACTTCCAATATCAATAAAACTTGCTCAAGCAAAGTCTTACCTGGTTTTCACCACATCGAGGGGATGCATCAGACAAATTTCCACAAGACCTAAGCAGGTGACAGCAAAAAAAAACAGCCAGTAAATATTGGCACAAATGATGGTTATGCTTCACTGCAGGAGTGTGAAAATTATTATTGTACGAAAGATCAAATGTGATAACCGAGGCAAAGTGGAGCAACTAAATAGGACAAAAAAAGTGTGTGGAGAAAAACAACTCAGTAATTCATAATAATTCAGCATAAACATCTAAACCATGAGTATAAAGCATAGAATAATTGTTTTCACCACATTTGGGGATACAGTAATACCTTGCCCATTTTGAATTAATTTGGCCTAGACCAAAGCATCTGCGATGTATGAGTTTATTTTGATTAGAACAAAATTATATTAGTAACTCACATTAACATTTCTTATCACAACTAAAGTATGCATTCAGTTCTGGATACAGTCTTGAAAAATGATGCAAGGGCCAGGTGAGCAGAAAAGATTTATGAGAATGATTCCGGGTGTTGGATTTTAGGAAAAGGTTAGATTGTGGAAGCTAACCAGAGGCATAGGAATAGACCATTTAGTTTGTTAAGGTTGTTTCTCCAGTCAGTAAGATCATGGCTGTTCCATTTGTGGCTGTAACTCCACTTTCCTGCCTATAACTCAATTCTATGTAGATCAAAACTCCGTCTAGTCAGTTTTGATTATATTTACTGATTTGAACTCCATTACCCTTGAATCAAGAGAACTCCAAAGATTAAAGATGATCTGAGAGGAGAAATTTCTCATTATTCTCATTGTAAATTGGAGACACTTTATTTTTAAACCGTGATCCCTACTTCCAGATTTCCTTTTGAGGAGAATTCTCTCAGCACTCAACTTGTCAAGCTGCCTCAGAACCTTATAAGTAATAACATCACCTCCCAATCTTCTAAACTCCAATAATTTTAGCTCTAACCTGCTCAACCTTTCTCATAACCCAACACCTTCATCCCAAGATTCAGAGTAGTGAACCTTCTCAGAACTGCCTCCAATATGAGCATTTCCCACAGACAAATTGTACCCATGTTCCTATCAGAAGCTATACCTTTTCCTGTAAGTCTGTGGTGAGACATTGTGTAGAATGGCCTATTCAAAATCCAGGTAGATCATGTCTGCGGCGTTATTCTCATCAACTCTCTGTTTTCTTGATCAAAAATCTCCAGAAAGTCAGTCCAACATGATTTTCTCTTAAGAAATTCATGAAAGCTCTTCCCAATTAATATTTTTTTTGATACAACTATTAATGCTATTTTGAATAATTGTTTCAAACAATTTACCCCCACTGAAATTAAACTGACTAGTCTGTAACTTCTGGGTTCATCTTTACAACCTTTCTTGAACAAGGGCGTAAAGTTGCAATTCTCTTCAGCTCCACTCCAAGTCTAGGGAAAGATTTATTCCCAGTGCCTCTGCAACTACCACTCTTGCTTCCTTCAGTATCCTTGAATGTATCTTATCTGATCTGGGTGCATTATCAATGTTAAGTACCAAAGCCTATCCAATATCATCTTTTAAACCATTCTAGTGACTGAGTTTCCTCCTCTGTCACCATGGACTGTGCAGCATTTCCACCCTTAGTAAAGACAGATGTGAATTATTCACTCAACATCTCAGCCAAGTCCACTATCTACTGCTTCTATACCATCTTATCTTATAACCTAGTTGCCCAAAGCACATCAACTAAAGCTGTCTTTCATACCCCTGTACAAGGCTAAGGTCTGTTCAAGGCAAAGGAAACGAAGAAAATGGCACTAGATGGTACTAGGACTAAGGGGCACAGATTTGATGGTTTAGGCAATTGATGGAAGGAGATGTGAGGAAGAACATTTTATGCAGTGAATGCAAAAAACTGGAACTTGTTACCTATGAGGGTGGTAGGAAATATAGATGAGGAATAATTTCAAAAGGAAATTGGACGGGCACTTAAGAGAAACAACTTTATAGGGCAAGCGAATTAGAACACAGAAATGGGACTGATTGGATTACTCTTCAGATTTTGAAGACTGAATAGTCTCCTTTGGTGCCTTAATTACTCTGACAGATGAATCTATTCTTTTAAGTATTCAAAGGACTGTTGGGCCTTATGTGGCCCATTTTGAGGTTATAAACACAATATTAATTGATATACTGTGTAGCATTACCAATAGGATCAGCACTATGCTAAAGACAGTGATGGACAAATAGAATCCAGTGCTGATTTATAAAACAAATTTCAGAAAACATATTTTTACATTATATATACAGACCCAAAAGTAAGCTTCGGTTTGTTCAGCATGTTGTCAGCAAGACATTTGCAAAACAATAAGTTGTCTTTATACAGCATCTTTAATGTAGAAAATTCATCATGAAACACTTCACATAATTGTTGAACAATGGAAATGAAAATGAGAGGAGTGACCAGAAGCCTGGTCAAAGAAACAACATTTTTTCATGAAGGACAAAGTGTGATTGCAAAGTAGATGTGTTCAGGGAGAAAGAGCTGGGAAAATAAAAGAGGTTGTGAAAGACAGTGATACCAAAGGTGGAGCAAAAAGCAGAGAAAGGCACAGGAGATCAGACTTAAGGTACAAGAGAGTTTGTAACATTATACACTTTATGGAGATTATAAGTGAAGAAACCGAGATTGATTCAAATATGACCAAGAATTCTAAGTTTGAAATAGTAGAGATAAAATTGGTTTGCTTTTATAGACATAGAAGCTAATTATTGACAGCTAGCATCGATTTGTTAAAGGCAAATTGCATTAACAGATTGCAAATTTACTGGAGGGATGGGGATATATGTTGGAGATATTCCTGAGGCAATAACATCATATCATTTCTGTTTTCCTCTGCTTCTCAGCTGAAGGTTATTTTTATTTCATGGCTATGACTCATTTTTCTGGTCAAATTTACTCCAGTTGTTGGATGCACTTCTGAATGTAGCTATGATATTTTGACCAATCCAAACTACCTTTTTCTCTCCTGAAATGGTTCCATTCCCGATCACTGTGGCTTTAACGCTGTGTAATTGAAATCTGTTTAATTTGTTTCACTGACCTGATGAGTGCCTAAAATATAATTTTGAAAAAAAAACACTAGCTTTTAAAAAATGTTTAAGCGGCACTCAAGACCATCCAACTCATCTAAAACCAAGCCTTTTTGCGTTGTCTTCTTGTGCAATGCAAAACAAATAACCACAATATGAGACACCCTGGCTAGCTTTTACTGAAGGGCACCATCTCATTGGCAAAAGCATCAGAAGTACATCTTGAAGATGCCAACAGTTTGTTCAATGCAGGTTCATATGATTAGATGACTTTGGTTTTAGAATTTCTCAGTTTCTGTGGAGTGTATACTAGACAGATGTCAGGAGAAATCTCCTCAGAGGATAACTTTTACTCCCCAGCAGACACTCACTTAACTATGAGATGCTACCCACTCTTCAATGACTACATTAAACTTCCGTACCTCAGTGACACTTAGAGCTTCAAATAGGGGGCTGTCATGGGAAGCAATGGGGCATCAGGTTATTATGGACCGAAGAACAAATATCCAAAACTAACAACAAAGTCTCCTAAACTCTGTCATTTGAAGGTAAATGACTCTTCGCTGATACATCTGAAGTTTTGGGTAGCACCCTTGTCCCCTTATAGCCCCTTGCTCCACTCCTCTGGCCTCCTCTTGACCAACAGGAAGCATATGTCAAAGTTCCTACTCACTATCCCATCTCAAATTATTTACATTTGACTGTTTAGTTCACCAACACTTCCTCCAGCCATCTCTGATGCCCAAGTGATTCCAGCAGCCTAACAGACCTCTCGAGAGTCTAACCACTCACTGTTCACAAAAGCAAGCTTCTTAGTACCAGCAATGATAGCTCAGTGCCACTGAGCAGCTGGGTTTATCTGCCATCTCTTACAACAATTGACCATTAGCACTCATGGCTCCCTGCTGCCTACAGAACAGCTGTTCCCTAATGGGTCCCAGACCTTCAACTTTTCCCCCAAACAATGACAATTTAAAACTGCTGCTCTAAATACTGTTAATAAGCTCCACAACAAGCGCAATAATCTGTTAATTCAAGGCATGGGGACTGTGGGCTCCAGCCCTCCCTTTGAAAATTTCAGCACGTTCTGGGGGCATTGGGATCCAGAGAGTTTCAAAGTATGCTCACACCCAATCTCAAACTCATGAGCTTTTGAAAAATCCAGCCAATGATGCTACAGGACCTCCAGCCTATTTGTGAAGAATACGCCATGACTTGAACACTATGGTATTTTAGAATACATTTTAGCGTTTTCATCTCTATACTACAGAATATCACCCATTGTTCACTGGCTCTTCTTTATCTGAATACTCATTTAGGAAACCAAGTTTGACAAAATCAAACTTAATGAAAGTAAGACAGTCCCTTAGGGGCACTCTGTATTAAATCAAATTTAGAGAACTTTAAATGTCTTTAATCAACCTGTTCAGACATAATATGACACAACTCTGCTTTAAGTGGGACTTGAACAAGGACCCTCATGCTCAGAGGCAAGGACATTATCAGTGCAGCATAAGGCGCCCCACCATACATCTCAGTACTTGTTTGAGATAGCAAAACTGAAAATTTAACTAAATTAAAAAGAACTCAAACAGCTGATTAAACTACTGGAGCTAAAAAGAAAATGGAGGAGGGATCAACTTAATATGTCATTGGTTGGATAGGCACCTCATCACAACACCACCATCCCCCACTTCCACCCCCAACCAGCGCCCAACAGCCTCTATAAGTTTCTAGTATGTTGTCAAACACCAGATGCTCCCTCTCCAAGGGCATGCAGGCACATATGTAGCCATGAAAGAGGTGCAGGCAATTAGGAGTTACGACCCCTTCTTCTTGGATCTGTCAATGGGTACCCTAGTCAGGCATAGGAGCAGATTTTATCAAGCGGTCCTCCGGGTTGTCTGCACCCCTACACACAGGGTGCACAAAGATTAGGAAGGTGGGGGCTGAAGTGCAAACAAAAATTTAACTATTCCAATCTCCTGTAACCAATGCACATTACGTTTACAGCATCACACAATAACGCAGTTATAAGAATACAAGACCAGGATAAATAGGAAGGAGTATGAGTATGCCATTTAGCTCCCTCAGTCTGCTCCACCATTCAACAGGATCATGGCTGACATCCAACATTCCAACATTTCCAGCCCTTTCCCGATAAGCCTGACTGATCAAGAATTTATCTATCTCAGCTTTAAATATACACAAGGATTCTGCCGATAACAAGCATGGGGCTGGATGAACACAGCAGGTCAAGCAGCATCATAGGAGCAGGAAAACTTGACGTTTCAGGCCGAAACCCTTCATCAGAAATGGGGGAGGGGAAGAGGGTTTGAAATAAATAGGGAGAGAGGGGGAGGTGGATAGAGGATGGATAGAGGAGAGGATAGGTGGAGAGGAGGCAGACAAGTCGAAAAGGCGGGGATGGAGCCAGTAAAGGTGAGTGTAGGTAGCGGGGTAGGGAGGAGATAGGTCAGTCCAGGGACACAGACAGGTCAAGGGGGCGGGATGATGTTAGTAGATAGGAGATGGGGGTGTGGCTTGAGGTGAGAGGAAAAACAGGTTAGGGAGGTGGAGATGAGCTGGGCTGGTTTTGGGATGCAGTTGGGGGAGGGGAGATTTTGAAGCTTGTGAAATCCACATTGATGCCATTGGGCTGCAGGGTTCCCAGGCTGAATATGATTTGCTATTCCTGCAGCCTTCGGTTTGCATCACTGTGGCATTGCAGGAGGCCCAGGATGGACATGTCATCTGAGGAATGGGAGGGGGAGTTGAAATGGTTTGCGACTGGGAGGTGCAGTTGTTTGTTGCGAACTGAGCGCAGGTGTTCTGCAAAGCGGTCCCCAAGCCTGCGCTTGGTTTCCCCGATGTAGAGGAAGGCACAACGGGTACAGCGGATGCAGTATACCACATTGGCAAATGTGCAGGTGAACCTCTGCCTGATGTGGAATGTCTTCTTGGGGCCTGGGATTGGGGTGAGGGAGGAGGTGTGGGGGCAGGTGTAGCACTTCCTGCGGTTACAAGGAAAAGTGCCGGGTGTGGTGGGGCTGGAGGGGAGTGTGGAGCGGACAAGGGAGTCGCGGAGGGAGTGGTCCCTCCGGAAGGCAGATAAGCCCTCCGCTCCAATCCCAACCTCACCATAAAACCCGCGGACAAGGGAGGGGCAGTCGTAGTATGGCGCACTGACCTCTACATTGCTGAGGCCAGGCGCCAACTCTCTGACACCTCCTCCTACCGCCCCCTGGATCATGACCGCACCCCCGAGCACCAAACCATCATCTCCCAAACCATCCACAACCTCATCACCTCAGGTGACCTCCCACCCACCGCCTCCAACCTCATCGTTCCCCAACCCCGCACCGCCCGCTTCTATCTCCTCCCCAAAATCCACAAACCTGAATGCCCTGGTCGACCCATTGTCTCCGCCTGCTCCTGCCCCACCGAACTCATCTCCACCTACCTGGACTCCATTTTCACCCCCTTGGTCCAGGAACTCCCTACCTACGTCCG
>JAHRHZ010000283.1:29879671-29999081 GCA_024137785.1 Ginglymostoma cirratum | reverse complement strand
CTTCCTACAGACAAAGGGGGTGGCCATGGGTACCCGCATGGGCCCAAGCTATGCCTGCCTCTTTGTAGGTTACGTGGAACAATCCCTCTTCCGTACCTACACTGGCCCCAAACCCCACCTTTTCCTCCGTTACATTGATGACTGCATCGGCGCTGCCTCGTGCTCCCACAAGGAGCTCGAACAGTTCATCCACTTCACCAACACCTTCCACCCCAACCTGAAGTTCACCTGGACCATCTCCAACACTTCTCTCTCCTTCCTGGACCTCTCTGTCTCCATCTCGGGCAACCACCTGGAAACAGATGTCCATTTCAAGCCCACTGACTCCCACAGCTACCTGGAATACACCTCCTCCCACCCACCCTCCTGCAAAAATGACATCCCCTATTCCCAATTCCTTCGCCTCCGTCACATCTGCTCCCAGGATGAGACATTCCACTCCCGTACATCTCAAACGTCCTCATTCTTCAAGGACCGCAACTTCCCCCCGACAGTGGTCGAGAACGCCCTCGACCGTGTCTCCCGCATTTCCCGGAACACATCCCTCACGCCCCGTCCCCGCAATAATAACCAAAAAAGAATCCCCCTCGTCCTCACATACCACCCCACCAACCTCCGGATCCAACGCATCATCCTCCGACACTTCCGCCATCTGCAATCAGACCCCACCACCAAAGGCATTTTTCCCTCCCCACCCTTATCTGCCTTCCGGAGGGACCACTTCCTCCGCGACTCCCTTGTACGCTCCACACTCCCCTCCAGCCCCACCACACCCGGCACTTTTCCTTGTAACCGCAGGAAGTGCTTCACCTGCCCCCACACCTCCTCCCTCACCCCAATCCCAGGCCCCAAGAAGACTTTCCACATCAGGCAGAGGTTCACCTGCACATCTGCCAATGTGGTATACTGCATCCGCTGTACCTGTTGTGGCTTCCTCTACATCGGGGAAACCAAGCGCAGGCTTGGGGACCGCTTTGCAGAACACCTGCGCTCAGTTCGCAACAAACAACTGCACCTCCCAGTCGCGAACCATTTCAACTCCCCCTCCCATTCCTCAGATGACATGTCCATCCTGGGCCTCCTGCAATGCCACAGTGATGCCACCCGAAGGCTGAAGGAACAGCAAATCATATTCAGCCTGGGAACCCTGCAGCCCAATGGCATCAATGTGGATTTCACAAGCTTCAAAATCTCCCCTCCCCCAACTGCATCCCAAAACCAGCCCAGCTCATCTCCACCTCCCTAACCTGTTTTTCCTCTCACCTCAAGCCACACCCCCATCTCCTATCTACTAACATCATCCCGCCCCCTTGACCTGTCCATCCTCCCTGGACTGACCTATCTCCTCCCTACGCCCCTACCTACACTCACCTTTACTGGCTCCATCCCCGCCTCTTCGACTTGTCTGCCTCCTCTCCACCTATCCTCTCCTCTATCCATCCTCTATCCGCCTCCCCCTCTCTCCCTATTTATTTCAGAACCCTCTTCCCCTCCCCCATTTCTGATGAAGGGTTTAGGCCCGAAACGTCAAGTTTTCCTGCTGCTTGACCTGCTGTGTTCATCCAGCCCCATGCTTGTTATCTCGGATTCTCCAGCATCTGCAGTACCTTTTATCTCTGATACAAGGATTCTGCCCACAGCTTTCTGTCGAAATGGGGTTCCAAAACTCACAACCTTAGGAGAATTTCCTCCTCATCTCAGTCTTAAAATGGTGCCTCTTTATTCTCAGATCATGCCCGGGAGTTGGCTTGGGAGTCTGTGAACCACTCAAGTGTATGGTTGCAACGGATTGCCATATAAAACATCATTCACCACCAGGTCCTGATTACAAGTGGGAGGACTCCTGCACAGAAAGACCTTACTCAGGGTAGGAAGCTTGTTCAACTTAACAGGGAGCTGCACTCATACAATAGAAGGTGCAACTCTCTCTTTGGAAGGCTTAGTTACAAAGCAAAACTCAGTGAATAAAGCAACAGGACAGTGAGAGAGAGGATTTTTGCGTTATAGCATGTGTCACTAGGGGTGTAAACAACAGAGTATTACACCTCGACACGAGGTGAGGTTCCCAAATTTGTTATAGGTTTCCATCGAATGCCCAAATTTTTAAGCTCCAGATGAACAGGGATAATAAACTGGCTTGCATTCTTTATTCACTGACTGCCCTGTTCGGTTGCAACATGGGATCATTTTAAAATAATCCATTCATTTGCGAATTTGTTTCTCCCAAAACTCAAATGAACTTCCTGGTTTAAAAAGCAGCCAATTTAACCAGGCTTTCTTCAATTAACAAAGACTGAGTTTATTAATTACTAAATGCAAAAAAAATTAGCAATGCAACACACCTAACATAGATTAAAAATAATAGGTGAGGCTAAGAGGGTAAAAGTAAAAAAAATACAAAATTGGCTCAGTCTCTGAATTCTCTAATGGTGCATTATTGAACGTTGCAGACACTGCAACGCAAGTTAGATGGAGGTCGTTAAAGAACCGATTTCATGATCCCAAATTTTGTAGAGAGAGTCCAATCATCACCCCTTGATATTCATTGGCATTATCATCACTGAAGTCACTATTAACAATATCCTCGGGGTTGCCATTCACCAGAAACTGAGCTAAATCAGCCTTATAACTGCTGTGGCTACAACAACATTTGAAGGCTGAAAATCCTGCTTGATTAACCCACCTCCAGTCTCCTCAATACTTGTCTATCATCTACAAGGCACAGGTCAGGAGTATGATCAAATACTCTCTACTTCCAACAATGCATGTAGCTTTGACAACAGTCATGAACCTTAACATTATCTAAGCCAAAATAGACCACTTGATTTTCAGCGTGAATATCTTCAACATTTAATCTCTTCACCAACAACACAGACTGGCAGCAAAGTGCACCATGAGGAAGGCTAAGGTTCCAAGGGTCCTTAGAAAGCACCTTTCAATTCCATGGTCTCTACCATTGAGAAGGACAAGGAGCACAGATATATGGGAACAGCACACCTGGAAGTTCCTCTTCAAAACACACACCATTCTGAAGTATATCAGCATTCCTTCACTGTTGCAGGGTCAAAATCTTGGTATTTCCTTCCTATCAAAACTGTGGCAAACCTAAATGACATAGACTGCGGAAGTTAAAGAGGAAAGGGAGGCGATGGCCTAGTGGTATTATCACTGGACTATTAATCCAGGGACCTAAATAATGTTCTGGGGACCTGGGTTCAAATCCCACCACGGCAGATAGTGGCATTTGAATTCAATAAATATCTGGAATTAAGAATGTAATGATAACTGTGCATCTGTTGTCGATTGTCCAAAAAACCCATCTGGTTCACTAATGTCCCTTCGGAAGGAAACTGCTATCCTTACCTGGTCTAGCCTACATATGACTCCAGACCCAAAGCAATGTGGTTGACTCTTAACTGCACTCTAGGCAATTAGGGATGGGCAATAAATGCTACCTAGCCAGCAATGCCCTTATCCTGTGAATGAATAAAGGGGAAAAAAAAATTCACTACCACCTTCTCAAGGACAATTAAGATGAGCCATAAATGCCAGTCTGGGCAGCAATTCCCACATCCTATGAATGAATTTAAAAAAAACGCACAAAAATTATTAGTTCTATTATCGTTTCCTCCACTCTATAATTTATTAACTGCACTTTCGCACCACATAAATTTAACAAGGTTTAACTTGTCTCCTATCCTCCTGTTCTCCATACTGGCTGCCATTTTCTCTCAGTTAGATTTTATTTCCCTTATTAAAAGCTAACAAATTCTTTGGTCTCCTTTTTTTACCTTCCATTTAAATGGCACTATCATTCTGTGAGTATTCCATTTATTACAAGCTCCTGGTTCAAGAGATTCACTTTACTTCAATCCTAATTCAGGATAATAGGCTTAAAAGTAAACACTCATAAATCTAAAGTGACAGTCATCAGGAGTAGCATCACAAAATTTTATAGCATGGAACCTGCCATCAGCTGCCAGACTGCAATTTGAGCATCAACAACTTAGCACAAGTTCTGTAAGTTACTGTGTGTTATTCAAACAAAGCTATTAATTTTGTTTGATGAGATGTGTAGTCCAAATGACTGTATGTACAATCCACCTCAGGCAGTCATGTGCAGTACTATCGGATATTTAACACAAAAGTGGTACTTTTTTTTATTTGAAGTGATTAAAAGACAAATCCGTAATTTCAAATTAATAGGGGCTGATGATTAAAATCATTAAATAAGTTTATATTAATTAGTTAGCATCTAGAAACCAAATTTGCAAATATAACACCATTGGTAAAATGTAGTAAGATTGTCTATTACAAAGCAATAAACTATAACTGTCGGATCCCAGATGCAAACTATCTGAATACTGTTATTGCTGTACAGCACATATTGTCTTGCACTGATTTGTATTATTAAAATATCAACATTTCTGAACTCATAAAACAATTTCAGAAACATGATTACAGGGAGGATAGTAACAAAAAAAAGCTGAATTTTATAGCAATATAGTATCAATGCCATAAAATACAATAAATTACATCAGTATTATCGTAGTTAATGTTAACTGATTGTTAAAGGACACTATTCTTTCTTTATATTCATTCTAATATAGTACAGTTAACAACAATTACTGTCATTTACACTATATAATTAGTTACGGGGATGCACAAAATTACCAAAGCCCAAACTACAATGATCAAGCTAGAGACAGCATTATTGCACACCTGAGGTCACTTTAGTCATTGGTATTTACTGATTAAACATGAAACCTAACACAAAACGCAATATGGCCAATTTCAAAGCAAAAATGTTTGGAGAACAAGCGAACTTGACTGGGAAAAATTAGCATCCCTAAACCAGTAAAGCTAGTTATACCCAATAAGATAGATCGGACTTACTCAAGATGCTGATTGAGCATTTCTAGTCCAAGTTCAGATCTGCATCAGGTACAGAAGAACCAGAACCTGAATCTGATCAGTTTACACTACTCACGGTTGAATAGTTGAGATTAGAGCTAGAGATTAAGGAAAATAAACAAGTGAGAGTCATAAAATCATGAAGGGTATGAGAGGAAAAGAGCTTTCCAAACACTGGAGCTGAAAATTGGTGCATAGTGAGTGGGATAGATCTGAAACAACTTCTAGCAGCTGGGGACAATATAACTCTGCCTAATAGTAGCTCAACCAAATTTCCATAGCCTATAAACATATGTTGAATATCTAGGATTTTAAATAAACCTGTTGGACTATAACCTGGTGCCATGTGACTTCTGACTTTGCCCACCCCACTCCAACACCGGCACCTCAACAGCACAAGAAGTATGGACCCTCAAGATACAAGCTCTGATTGCAGGAAATGACCAAGAGATCTCAGCTGTCTCTTGAAATATGGATTAGTTATGAACAGACTAAAGCTCCCATTCTCAGTGCTTGTAAGTTACTCCAGGGGGCCTATCATCAGCAATTTGGAATACCTATGCAACATCCATAGAAACCCACATGGAATTTGAAAGACTAAAGCAAATATCTTTCAACTGATGGGTCTACACTTTAAAAATAGAATGCACTTGCAACAATATATAAAATAAACTGCTTGAGGAGTTTAAAAATTGCCTTCCCTGCAACCAAAGGATGCACATGGAGAATCAAAGGGTTACCACAATTATGACTGATAACTGATCTCTCTCTAAATCTAGGAATTCAAGCAACCCATCTTGAATCATGCCAATAACTTCTGGTGAGATAAAAGGGACAGAAGTAGGTCCCAGGTGAAAGAAGAGTACAGAAAACCAGGGAAATTAATCCATAACTTCTAATACAAAGCTGTGAACCAGAAAAATGATGGGGATCATTGTAGCACATTTAGTCTCTGACATTATGGAGTTGTAATTCTCTGTACATGCACAGGAGAGGAACCAGATACTCATCAGGATTTTATGCACCAGAGCAAGTTGGCCTCTCGTATTTCCAAGAAACCAGAGAAGATCAGCATTTTCTTACCCACCAGTGCTTTTTCATACCCCTTCTTTGTTCTCCTCATTACTTTCTTAAGCTCCCCCTGCACTTTTTATATCCGACTAGGGCCTCTACTGACTTGTTCCCTTTGTACCTGTTAAAAAGCATCTCTTTTCCTTCCAGTCCTGAATATTACTAGATGTCCAGGATTCTTTGGCGTTGTTGGTCCTACATTTCACTCTAAACTCTTGTTAATTCCATTTTGAACATTCCCACTATTCTGATTTAGATTTACCCAGAAGTAGCTGCTCCCAGTCTTGTTTGACCAGACCCAGTCTTACATTAATAAAAAAAAATGAAAGAACTGCGGATGCTGTAAATCAGAAACAAAAACAAATTTGCTGGAAAAGCTCAGCAGGTCTGGCAGCATCTGTGAAGGAGAAAACAGAGTTAATGTTTCGGGTCCAGTGACCCTTCCTCCAAATCTACCTTCTCCCAGTCCAAAACCATTTTTTGCAGAATATCCTTCTCCTGATGGGATCTATCCCAGAATTGAGGAGGCAAGAGAACAAATTGCTGGAGCATTGACAGGCGTCTTTGTATCCTCTTTTGCCACAGGTGAGGTCCCAGAGGACTGGAGAATAGCCAAAGTTGTGCCATTGTTTAAGAAGAGTAGCAGGGATAATCCTGGAAATGACAGACCTGTGAGCCTCATGTCGCTGGTCGGAAAATTATTGGAAAAGATTCTCAGGGACAAGATCTATACACATTTAGAAGCAAATGGACTTATTAGCAATAGACAGCATTTGTTGGGGGGAGGTCGTGCTTCACTAACTTGATCAGGTTTTTTCAGGAAGTGACAAAGATGATTGATGAAGGAAAAGCAGTTGATATTGTCTACATGGACTTCAGTAAAGCTTTTGACAAAGTCCCTCATGGCAGACTGGTTCAAAAGGTGAAGTCACGTGGTATCAGGGATGTGCTGGCAAGTTGGATACAGAACTGGCTTAGTCAAAGGAAACAGAGGGTATCGGTGGAAGGATGCTTTTCGGAATGGAGGCTGTGACTGGTGGTGTTCCACAGGGATTAATGCTGGGACCTCTGTTGTTCATGGTCGACATAAATGATTTGGAGGAAAACATGGCTGTCTAATTAGTAAGTTTGCGAAGATTGGTGGAGTTGCAGATAGTGAGGAGGATTGTCAGAGAATACGGCAGGATATAGATCAGTTGGAGGCATTGGCAGAAAAATGGCAGATGGAGTTTAATCTGGACAAATATGAGGTGATACACTTTGGAAGGTCAAGTACAGGTAGAAATTATACAGTGAATGGCAGAACCCTTAGGAGTATTGAAATGCAGAGGGATCTTGGTGTGCAGATCCACAGATCACTGAAGGTGGCAGTGCAGGTAGATAAGGTAATAAAAAAGGCTTATGATATGCTTGCCTTCATTGGAAGGGGCATTGAGTATCAGGATAAAACTTTAGTCAGGCCACACTTGGAATATTGCGTACCACACTACCAGAAATGTGGATGCATTGGAGAGGGTACAGAAAAGATTTACCAGGATGTTGCCTGGTATGGGGGATTTTAGCTATGAAGAAAGGTTGGATAGACTGGGTTTGTTTCCACTGGAATGCAGGAGGTTGAGGGGCACCCTGATAGAAATTTATAAGATTGTGAATGGCATGGATAGAGTGGAAAGTATGAGGCTTTTTCCCAGGGTGGAGGGGTCAATTACTAGGGGACACAGGTTAAAGGTGCAAAGGGTGCGGGGGAAGTTTAAAAAAGATGTACAAGGCAAGTTTTTCATACAAAGGGTGGTGAGTGCCTGGAATCTGTTGCAAGAGGAGATGGTGGAGGCAGACACAGTAGCAGCATTCAAGAAGCACTTGGATGAATACATGAGTAGGCAGGGAATAGAGAGATACGGATCCTTTAAGTGAAGACAATTTTAGTATGGAAGGGCAAAATGTGTTGGCGCAGGTTTAGAAGGCTGAAGGGCCTATTCCGATGCCGTCTTGTTCTTTGTTCTTTTACATTACAAACTTAAAACAAATGGTGTTGTAGTCACTATCACTAAAATTCGCCCCCATTGCTTCCTCGAACACCTGTCCAGCTTGGCTACTCAGAAATAGGTCCAATACTGCACTGTTGCTGGACCTTCTGCATGTTAATATAAAAAGCTGTCCTGAATACATTTCAAGAAATCTGTCCCCTTTACACTATGGACTATCACAATTCATTTTGGGGAAGTTGAAATCTCCTAATATAATTACTCTATTATCTATTTCACTGTGAATTGTTTTATTGTGAATTGTTTACACATCTGTTCCTCGATTGCTCACTGGCTATTTGGAGGTCAATAAAACACTCCCATCAGTGTGACTGTCCCCTTGATGAAAGCAAGATGAAAAGCTTTGTCAAAATATGTCTTTTACAGTAGTATTCAAGATCTGTACTACAGAGCAACTATTCAAATATATTTCATGGATCACTGGTTTACCCATTCGTCATTAGATTTGGCTGGAACACACGAATTAATGTCAGGCTGAAATGTCAGGATCGTCCTGGAATACATATATACTCTTCAGTCCTTCTCCACTGCAAGATACCTTAAACTCCTCTTCTGTCTCTTTAATTTTCATTTCCAATCAAAAGTGCATGGTTGGCATAGATTTCTTTGTCATCAAAACATCATCATCTGAAAATTCATCTTCAGTTGTAATGGTCCCTCTCAACTTTTAACTCCACCTCATGTCACGGTCCTCTTGATCAGGCACCCTATTTCCCTAAGGAGGGCAAGCCCTGCAATAAGTGCTACCCCCATGGAAAAATCCCTGCTCTTGCACCCTTGTCTTCCTAACTGGGTGAGTGTGAAATACCAGACTGTTTTCTTTCCTGGGGCACATTCAACAGTTCTGCTTCAAGCTGGATGTGGTCCTTGTGATGGTGACTGCTCACAGTGAGAAACTGAAGAACTGTCAGCATTCAGATTGGCTGGCAGTTCTCCTAAGCGGGATATTTGCTTTTAAAAGAGCTGGAAGCTCTGATGTGGATCATCATTGAATGGTGTGGCTCCCTGAAATTGACGCAGTGAGATTGCACCTCATTTTCTACCCACCATCATGGTGACTGCCAATAAATTCAGTTTCTAGTATTTCCTCAAATGGGCTGTAGCTGTTCAAGAAGACAGTTCACCACTAACTTCTGAGGGCCTATTTGGAATGGGCAATAAATGCTGGCTCAGCTAGTGATGCCCACATTTCCAGGAATGATTAAAAATATCATTTTTCTTCATTCTTTCATGGGATATGGGTTTAGCTGCCAAGGCCAGAATTTGTCGCCCATTCTTAATTTCATTTGAAATCAGTGGCTTGTTAGATAACTTCAGAGGACATCTAAGAATCAGTCGTGTTATCAGAACTGGTGACACACAGACCAGAGCAGGTAAGGGTGGCATATTTCCTTCCCTAAAAGACAATAGCGAACCACTTGTAGCTTCATAATCACACTAAAGCTAGCTTTCAATTTCTAATTTGTCAGCTGGATTTAAATTCCAGCAGATTCTATTGTGCGATGTGAAATTCTGATGCCATAGCATGAGTCTGGGCCTACGGATTACTAAGCTAGTGGCATTACCACTATGTTATGACTGCCTCTATTGAAAAATAAAGTATGGAAGACTGCAGCCAGTGTCTCTGGTCTCTGCCACAAATTCCATTCTCCTATCACCAGCTGCATCCATCTCCCTGATAATTGGGGTTGAATTGAATTGCTCACAACATTAGTTTCATATTTAACCCCAAGCTTTTCAACCACATATCTGCTATCTCGAAGACCAACTATTTCCACCTTTGTAGCATCAGCTGGCTTTGCCTCTCAGTTCAATTGTTGGTAAAACCATATTCCATGACTGTCACCTCCAGGCATACTGATTTTGAGTGCACTTCTGCCAGGTCTTCCATATTCCCAGGCAGAAAACCAGTTAAAAAAATACTCAGAAATAAATGTACTAGCATTGTGATTTTCCATTTTGAAGATGAACTAGCCTGGTGATCAATCCTTCATTCACCTAATTTTTTTTTTTGTTTTCCCTTCTGCATTTTGTAAACTTGAGATTGTCAAAAAATCTGCTGGCAATGTTTTAACATTGTACCAAACCTGATTGCCTGTTATCCTGTGGTCACTGTACAGATAGTTCTCCTATAATGCGATGGTTGCATTCTTGTGTGACCTTGCGCTATAGAGAATCACGTTATAGGGAAATTGCTATAGAAAATCGCTATACCTGTACAGCAAAGTTCATGTTATCCAAACAGCGTCCACTATTCATCAATTGTGTTACAGCTAATTCACGTTAATGAAACACACATTATAGCAGATATACCTGTACAGGTTCCTGGTTAAGCTATGTCTCAATGTTAAAATTCTCATCCTTGATTTGAAATCTCTCCATGCCCTGGCCTCACTCTATTTCTGTAATTTCTTGCAGCCCTCCAACCCTCTGAGATATCTGTACTTTGCTGACACTGGCCCCGTGTGCTTCTTGGGTTGTTTTGCTCTAGCATGACAGCCAGGCCATCAGCTGCCTATACCTTGGCTTTGGACTTTGTTTCCTAAACCTCTCTGTTGCTAACATATTTCCTCTATTAAGACTCTCCTTAAAATCTACCTCTTTGAACAAACTTTGTCATCTGCCCTACTATCTCTTTTCTGGTTTGGTCTCTTATTTGTTTTATAATGTCTCTGTGAAGCACCATGCAATGTTTTATTACATTCAAGGCTCTCTGTAAATACAGGCTGCTATTCCTAATTTTTGCAGTTCCAGTCAATGGAAAGCAGTATATGTATACTGCTTGAGCTTTGTATGTTCCTTTCTTTTCAGTCACTTGCTGGTTGCTCTGGGATCCATTAAGGAATACAAATACAAAAACAGAAGCAGACATGGTCACCATTCCAATTTCCTGAAAACAATCACATTATTCAAATAGCATTTTGGTAGATCCGACTTGCATTGTGCTGTGATGCCACTTACTTCCCAAGGATGTGGTATTCATTTTATAAAGCATTGCCAATTTTACAGTTTCTGTCAGCTGCACTCCTGACATTTTTTACATAGCACTGGCAAGATTGTAAATACATCCCAAGACACAAGAGGGGGAAGACAAGCCAGAACAAGAATCTGAAGGTGAGTGAAGGCTGATTATGCAGAGTTAGAATGAGATTAAAAGGCAGTTTTTGTAGGTGAAGAGAGATGTAGTAAGGTATAAGTCTGATTTGACTAAAGATTGTCACCACTTATGGAACAGATAGAAAAGTGAAAGCATATGAGACACAGAGTCAGAAAAATGGGAGGAGACCACAAATAAACACAAATGGAAGAGTTGGTAGAAGTGAGCTGGGGTGCACCCATGCACAATTCAGTTAACATCAAAGATTTTAAGCTCCATGTGCTGAAGATGTGAACAAATACAGAATATGAATGATCATTCAGTAACAAGGCTAAAATTGACCACCAAAATGCAAAATTTCTTGTCTTCATCTTGAGGTTGCATTGAAATTAACCATGCGGACAAAATTAAAAGCCACAGCAAGAAATAGAATAGAATAGAACAGAATAGCCTTTATTGTCACATGTAATCAATTACAGTGGCCACTTGCCTTATCTGGGCACAGCTTCTTTTGTTACAAGGTTTTAGACAATACAGAAATAAAATGTTTGGCATTACAGAAAAGAGTTCAGTACAGCAGACCATGCTGGCACTTAGCTTCCAGTCTACACCAGGCCCTGGCTCCATGCTCCGTTGGTGACACACCACACCAGGAAGCCGCTAAAGGAGGCCAGGAGGTCCCCAACCCACTTTGGGAGGTCCCTATAACAGGAGGATGCTGCAGGAGGCTGGCAGGTCACTATGCCAAACCAGGAGGCCCCTACAGAAGGAGGCCACCATACCAGGCTGGGAGGTCACCACGCCACGCCGGGAGCTGCCATGCCAATGCCGGGAGGCTGCTGCACCAGGCCAGGAGGTCACTACGGGAGGCTGCTGGATGCCAGGAATCTTCACCAGAGGCCAGGGATTGTCACTTCTCACTGGAAGTTGCTGAAGGCCGGGAGTCATCGTCAGAGGCCAAGAGTAAAAGGGGAAACAAAAAGGAGGAAAAAAAAAGCATTAGGAGGAAGAAAAAGAGAAGAGAAAGAAGAAAAGAAGAAGAGTGGGCAGAGCAGATGAGCTCCAGCTAGAGTGTGCTGCTCCACTGCCATTTTGCAACACATGAACTGCAGTGATCCATTCCTAACCCTCTCAGTAATATTTAAAGTTGTAGGAAGTTTTGAAAGGACTTTGTGACATTCACAAGCTAGCAGTGCTGTGGTATAAAAGTACAACTCTGAATTTATTAACTATATTGCACATGCAGCCAGTGTAGTTCAAGCAAAACCTTGCAGATGGGTTTGCCAGTACTGCTGAGAGGCATTTAAACTAGTTTGCTGGGGCAGGGGACATAGAGTGTTTTTGAAATAGGGACTCAACATACTTTAGTAAAGGTAGAGGCAGTTCAGCCATATTACGTTTCAAGGGAGCAACCGGAGACTGGATGTCCTCTACTTTTAATGCTAGGAATATTATAGGTAAGACAGATGAGTTAAGTTGGTGCTGTGACACATGGAATTGTAATGTTATCCCAGAGTCAAGGATAAGACGGGGCAGGACTAACAACTCAACATTCTGGGGTATAGGATCTTCATGAAGGACGGGGGAAATATAAAAAAACGAAGTGGTGTTGCAATATTAGTTGAGGAGTCAGTTACAATTGTAAAGAGAGACATCTTGGAAGGGTCTTCAAATTAGGCTTCGTAGGTAGAGTTTAGGAATAAAAGGGGATGGTCACACTGCTGGGAATGTTTTATAGACCTCCAAATAGTCAGTGGGCAATCAAGGAACAGATATGTAGACAATTCACAATAAAAACAATAACACAATAATTATATTAGGAGATTTCAACTTCCCCAAAATTAATTGTGGTAGTCCATAGCATAAAGGGGACATATTTGTTGAAATGTATTCAGGACAGCTTTTTATATCAACATGTAGAAGGTCCAACAAGAGTGTAGTGTTGGACTTAATTCTGGGGAGCAAGGCTGGACAGGTGTTATTCAAGTTATTTGAATGTGCAAAGAACTATGCTGAAAAGTAATTGAAGATGATCACCTGCGTTGATGGCGTACTGCATGTTTTGAAAGCTACATTTATTAATACACAGGGCCTCATTCTTTACAGACAGAAAGAACATGTGAATGCGCTACTCTACTTTAACTCAACAAAATAGGTGACAGCCATTTGGTGGTTCACTTCTCAGGGCAATGCCTTGTCTAATAAGAGTCAGCGTGCCTGGCTTAACATTTAAAAACCTTGGCTGATAACTGTTAATCAGCATTAGTGGATGCATTCGCCAAATCAATGCCTCTACCAATTAGAGTCTACTTGCTAAACAATCAGCACACTCCTCTCACTTTGTAGAAATATTCTTTTCCTCTTATATATGCATTCTTGCAAAATATCCTGATGAGTACAAGAAGCATACTTTGACAAAATGTGTCTTTTTTCATCAATAACTATCTGAGTCTGCATCCTTTGGACTCATGGAGTGAAGATGCTGGTTGTAGCAATGAGAATGACTTCATTAAGTAAAGGTAAAAGAGTGTCATGGTTTTCATGGGGTTTACGGTATAGAAGATGGAGATCCGAGTGCGATTGAACAGATCGGTGGCTGCAGAAATGTTGTGATCAATGAAGGGCCAAAGACTAGATCGTGGCTCAAAACTAGAAACCAGAGGGAAATATATAATTACTTCTACATTCAAACAATTGCGAAGAGCACAGTGAAGAAAAGATAGGCCACCATCTAGAATTCATATTTAGAAAGATGACACCTGAAAAATTCTATAAACCAAATCAATACCCACTCATAAACCAGATTATAAAAGATCTCTGGTAGTTATATCATGGTCACAGAAAGATTTTGAAGTAATATTTGCAGGAATACTTTTAGTGTAAATATGTAAATGAAAAAAATTACTCCATTTGCATATGCAACATTTTCAAATTGTATGAGGAAAACTCACATTGGAGTCATTTTTCATTTAGCCTTTGTGGCAGCTGCACAAAGATTCAGCACATTCTTCAGAATGCCAACCTGAAAAATGGAATGCGCAACTCTCGGTCAGAAATGTTTTTGCTGTGGAAAACTATTAAGTTGCAGGCAAGCCAAAGAACATATTTCACCGAATTGATGGCTTTCCAGCAGCAGACATTTATTATCTTTGTGTGTGTTCCTGGGATCAGGCCATGGAGCACTATAACTGTGTTATGGAAATGTTTGGAGACAAACATTGATAGAACTGCCAGATTTCACTCCTGATTCGCTTTATAAACATCAATTTCAGAAGGTGATGTGTAATAAGCTCGTCATTGCCAGAGCTGTCTCAAGAACAGCATGTGGTATTGCCGGCACTGGTGGAAGATGACAGATCTGACAAAAATAATTCTTCACAGTAAATCTGGAATTATACATGATTGCTCCACAAGAGACCTTGATCATGAGGCATTCTACCACGTGTCTTAAGCTTATTTGCTCAGAACCTTCTAAAGAGAATCCATCACCTCTTTTTTGGGGAAAACCTGAACAGCATTTTATGTGGACCGCTCTTTGATTGGCTCATAGCTAATTATATAGTTAATTTATTTTAGAAAGCTTTTTATCCACATTGGTTGGTTGGGATTGCATCCTGCCAGCAGATATTTAATTCTGCGGCAGTATGCGCACTATCTGCAGCTACAACAATAGTATTACATTGAAATTTGAGCAGAAATTCTACTGTTCCCCAAACAGCTTGCATTTTAGTTGCGGAGTATGCAGTATTTCAGTTCACTTCAAAAGTTGGCCAAGGTGAGACTGTAGATAGCATTTCACCAACATTGTAACCATCAGAAAATAGCAATTGATTTAGCCAGGAGTAGAATTAAAGAGGTAGCGCAGTAAAACTTTGAAAAACAGAAAGTTCAAAACTTTCAACATTTAGTAAAATTTCAAAATATATGTACATGTACTTTTAAAGTTAAGCATGCTGGAACATGTGATTAGTATGTTGCCTCAAATTGACACACTCACTTCCTGGTGGAAGCAGGACTGTAACATATAAAATAAAACAATTATAAGAAATATACAGCTAATCTCATTAGTTTTAATGAGTGTACAAACTTGTGCATTGAATTCATAGAACAGAGCTTTTAGTATGAGGGAGAACTTCCCAGGAAGAAAGTCAAAAAATAAATGATATAAAGTAAATAAACAGTTCCATAAATAACGTATTTTAAAAAGTCAAAAGCAGATATGAAAAAAAGCAAATATGGAAATAAAATTTAAGACAAAAAATTTAAAAAATGTAAACTAAAAGTAATGAAGTTACATAATGCATAACATTTGTGGGAGGCTATAATTAATTTACCAGCTCACCTCATTATTGGCCTTGGTCACTACTACCATCTCTATTGTAGCCTTAAGCACTCAGTTACCCCTCATTGTCCCTACATGAAATGATCAATTCTTTTGCTCTCGGCTCCAGGCTGTAAGAAATATAGTTTAGATCAGGACTTGATGGCGGTGGTGCAGTCAAAAGATTGATTGACTGGATGAAACTTGCTTTCAGTCACATGCTTTAATTGAAAGTGCAATTAATTCTAACAAAAACATTCTTTAGGTCAATTCATATGAATGCTTTCAACATAAAGACTTGTCTCAATCAACTCCCTGCTTCCTAAACTGTAGCATTTCAATTTAATTAAACATACACTTTAAAATGGTCAGAAGGTTGCATCCTTATTTCTTTCATATTCACTTTTAAGAAAGGTAAAATTCAGCACTCTCGTGGGAACATAATATTAAACATACCTTCCAGTGTTTAGATGGAACATACTAATGTTGCACAGATTAGAAGCATCAAATAACATTTTTCATTGGGTGGATGAGTGAAAAAGAGTGTTCAGTTGGAAAGGGGCTGTATTAATCAATGTTGGTGATCCACAGGCAAATTCATTCCCTCTGAGCAACATGGAGCATTTTTTGCTGTCATTTATGCTGAGTTAGTGTATCTGATCTTGGCCAGCTATAAGAGCTCTGTAGTTGACAATTTTGGGCTAGAAAAATAGGTCAGCAATCTGCTCCTGACACATTCAAACTGAAGTATGATTGCCAGCTAAGGACAGCTCTGATGGTGTCCTCATTTGGATAGTGACCTGACACTAAAGGTTTATTTTCAATCTAGAGTCAGTAACTCATTGCCTGGATTATTTCTAAATCATGACCTCGCACTTGCTCCGTGTAATTGATATAACCCTATTTTTAAATATAGATCCTAATCTGGCCAGAAACAAACTCAGCACCCACATCTTTGTGCTGCAAGTGCTTGTATGATGTGGGAACTGAGTTCAGGTTAAAATCCTTAAAGACAGGTAGCAGCTATGACTGAACTTGCTGCTGCCTTGTAGGGTAGAGGAGACAGACAATCAAAGGATCAACTATCTTATGTCTTATGTATGAACATGTGGCCAAACAATCAACGAGACGGTAGTAGACCCATTCTGAGAGAATAATCCATTTTCCAAACTGTTTTGTTCAGCAGAATCATAGCTTAATGGTCGCTCACATTACGCCCAACAGATGTGCAATAACCCACACACAGTTGTAGGTTGGCAAAATGAAACAATCTTAAAATTGCCTGCAGATTCCTTGTAAACGAGTTGAAGGTTTCCATCTAAACCAACAAACTAGACAATGAATTCCAGATAACCACAAGACATTGCGTGAAAAGATTTTTTCAAGTCCCCTATATTATCTCTCTACTGGCCACCTTCAATCTGTGACTCCTGGTAATTGATCGTTTTGTTAGGGGTAACAGATCCACTAGATCCAAGCCTTTCAGAATTTTGCACACTTTACTCCTTAGTCTCTTCTATTAGAAGAAAAATAACCTTAGCCTATCCAATCTTTCCTGTAGCTTCAACTTTCAAGCTGTGGCAACATTATTATAAATCTTCTCTGCACTCTCATCATCACATTACAAGAAGGACATAATTGATGTAAAGAACTGGATGCAAAATTGCAGCTATTGGCTAACCAGTACCTTATATAATTTCAGCATTACCTTCCTACTGTATTCATTACCTTGTCCATTGAAGGAAAATAATCCAAATGCATTCTTTACTACCTTATTTACCTATCCTGGCACCTTCAGGAATCTTTGAACATACAGTCAAAGGTCTCTCACTTGCTCTACTGCTCTCATTATTTATTGTGTCTTCTCTTACTTTGTTTGTTCTCATCTTACACGTGGTCTGGATTGAATTCCATTTGCCATTTTTCCACCCATTCATCTTAACAATGGAAATCACTCTGGAGTAAACAACCATCCTCCTCATTATCAGCTATATGGTCAATTTTTGTGGCCAACGCTACATCATTAATACATATCACAAACAGCATGGGACCAACAAACACTGAGGCCTGTGAAACACTACTGAAGCCTACTGTCCATTCAGAAAAACATTCATTGGCAATTACTCATGTTTTTCAGACACCGAACCAAATTTAAATCCAACTTGCCACATTTTTTTCTATATTCCATAGACTTCAATTTTTCTGACTGGTCTGCCACATGAGAACTTGGTATATGTCTTACTAAAATCCGTGTGGACAACATCTATTGTATTACTCTCGTCAATCCTTCTTTTCACTTCCTCCAAAAATTCAATTAAAATTAGTGAGACTGAAAAAAACATGTTGATTATCCATGACTGACACCAAGTCTTTCTAATCCTATCTCTCAGTACTAATTCTAGTAATGTACCAACCATGAGGTCAGAATGACCAGCCTGTAATTATTTGGTCTAACCTTTACCCCCTTTTTGGATAATGATACAACATTCATAAACTTCTTATCCTCTGATACCCTACTTATATTTATTGAAGAGTAGAAAAAAATTCTCAGAGCTTCAGTTATTTCCTCTCAGATACCCTTTAACAGCCTAGAACACAATTCACCCGAACCTGGGTGAATTGTCTACCTTCGAGGAAAAAAGTCCCTCAAGTACTTCCCATCTCATTATGTTTATTTTACCGAAAATTTCACAATCTTCTTTAACCAGAATGTTTGCATTAATCCTCTCTTTTGCAAGGACAGATAAAGTGCTCATTAAGAACCCTACCCACATCTTCAACATCCACACACAAGGTATCATGTACATCTCTGATAGTCCCTGCCCTTTACTTAGTCATTTTTTTGCTCTTAATGTGCTTATAAAATTTATTTATATTTTCCTGAGTTTACCAGCGAATGGCATGGAATTTAAGACAGAAGTGACAAAGTATAACGTTAATACAGAAAAACAAAGATTACTCAGTTAAACCCTGCCTAAATTAACCATTGCCAAAGAATTATGGCTAGTGACAATCTTTGGGTCACTTCAAATCATTCACTATCTACTATATCATTGGTGTCCCTCATCATACTGTATTTCCTTTTCCAAAGGCAGGTGGTTTTTCATGAGGATCCCAGTGCACAGCAAAGTTGTGCAGTGACCCTAAATCACTATTGGAGGGGATAATCGTTGAATAGTGTATTGCAAATATCATCAAATCTCTATGACTGAGAATAGTTGCTCAAGTTATGCCACTGGTTTGCTCACCATGGGCTCAACTTGACCCATGGTCCTCAGTTCAACACAGTTCTGATGTTGAACATAAGTGTTTGATTTGAGTCATTAGTCAAACATACAGAAGTTAATTCTTGCCCAAACATCCTCTTATTTGTTTTGAAGTGGTAAAAGTTGTTAGTTGGGGGGGGGGGGGGGAGGTGGCAGAGGGAGTTGAATTTTAACCTAAAAAAACTGCATTGTTTGGGTCTGGTGCAGAGTCAGCAGGGTTATCATCTTAAAAGATCAGTCTCCTGACACAAATATGTTAACATCTTTAACTGATACTTCGTTTGTAGCTTTCTACAGTCTTTCTCTGTTTAAATAATATTCAGCTCCTCCATTCTTCCTGCCAAAGTGCATCTTCACATTTTCCATATTATATTCCATCTGCCAAGTTTTTGACCATTCACTTAACCTGTCTATATCCCTCTGCAGACCTATTATTTCATCTTCATCACTTGCATTCCCTCCTATTTTTGTGACATTCGCAGCTTGGCATAGCACATTCACTTTCCTCATCCAAATCATAAATAAATGTGATAAATAATTGTGGTCCCAGCACTTATCCTTGTGGCACTCAGATTGTTATCGCGAAAATGCCCCTCTTATCCCAACTCTCTGTCTTCTGTTGGTTAGGCAATCCTCTGACTCTGCTTGATTATATTATGTACTTCTACATGTTTTGCTATTATTCTCAACAATATTCCATCTTCCCAAGAACAGATGTTAAGCTAATTTGCTTATAGTTACCTGATTTTGTCTCCTCCCATTTAGAAATAAATTTGGTTCATTGGCATTTTTCCAATCTTCTGGGACTTTTCCAAAATCTAAGGACTCTTGGACAGTTATAGTTAGTTCATCCAATATCTCTGCAGCTACTTTTGTTAATATCCTGATCAGGTCCAAAGGATTTATTGATTTTTAACTCCTATTATTTTCCCTAGTACTTTTTCTCCAGCAATAGTTATTACATGTATTCCCGCTCCTCTTTTTTGACTCTTGATTATTTCACAATTTTGTAATATTGTTGGTGATTTCTATTGTTAATTCATCAATTTTGTTACAAATACAATGTGTATTCAAGAGTCATTAATTTTGCATTTTTATCATCTTATCGTTAGCTCAAAGCCCTCTCAACGGACTTAATTATTTGATTTGCCAATATACTTGTCCCAGCAACTTTCAATCGAAGCCCAGCCCACTAGAACAGCTCATTGGGCCCCAGTACTGGTGAAAGTGTGCCACAACCCAAAATCCTTTAAATCTACTAATCATTTAGCTATGCATTTAGCTCCCTGACTTTATTTACCTTTATGTCAGCTTGCTCATGGGTCAGGTAATAATACAGAGTTTGATATCTTGGAGGATCTGCTTTCTAGTTCAACTCCTAACTGTTCAAAATCTTTAAGCAGAACCTCCTTTCTAGCCCAACTAATGTTATTGGTGTGAATGTGGACAACTACAAACTGCATCCTTCCCTTCCATCTCAAGCTCTTTTCTAGCCTAGAGGCATGTCCTTAACAGTGGCACGTGGCAGGTAACACAGCTTCAGGACCACCACTCACAGATACACAAAATAGTATCATAACTGTACATCTCCTACTACCACTAAATCCTATTCCACTGCCCCTCACCTCACTTGAATGATTCCACAAACTAAGGTGAAATGGTCAGTTCACTCATCCCCCACTGCCAACTCCACTCTGGTTCACACAGCTTGCAGGAACCTTGTGACTGTTGGACAATTGCTGGGGCTGAGGCTACTCAAATGTAACCTACTGGGTCCTCATAACGGCCTCACCTGCAGTCACACCGTCCTGTCCCTGATCACAGACCAATTTTAAATTACTTAATTTGAAGAGTATGACCACATTCTGGAGCAAAGTGTCCAGATAACTCGCCCCTTCCCTGACGTGGTGCAATGTCTGCAGCTCGGATTCCGTCTCCTCAACTCAGATCTGAATTTACTCAAGCTGCAAACATTACTGGTGTTTTTGCTCTGGATCACCTTGGTGTCCGGCACGTCCACATGTTGCAGCAGCAACACATCATCCACCCAGTCTTCACTATCACATTTAATTTAATTTTTAAATTATTAACTCTAGATTCTGTGACATTCACACTTTACTGGACTGATGTTTCATTTTCATAGAATACAAATAAAGATATTCCTAGTGTCAATCTATTTTTAAGCAGTTTTGTTTCAAGACAGAAGTAAACACTAACTTAAGACTTTACTTTTACTTTAATATTCACCAGTTTGACTCACCAAACAGCTTCTCTCACTGCACTTGCATCATGCTGTGGCTTGTATTGCCCCTCTGCTGTTTGTCTCTGTGCAGGCTGGCTTCTCATTACACACCTTTTATTCTCTCTCACATACCTCTTACTCTGGAAACGTTACTTCTAGCAATCAACCCTAGTTAAACTACTTCTGCTCTCCTTTGCATGAATTTCCACACCTCATTCAGACAAAGGAACTCAGGTTCTTAAATTCTAAATGCCAGGATCAGGCAGCTACCTCCTTTAATTAGGCTATTTAACAAACTTAAAGAATACTGTCCTAATCTGAACTTGGAAAGGATATACTAGCTGAATTTCCACTTTGAACCAAACTTCCAATAGTATAGTCGGTAACTCACTCAGTCTTCATTTCTTGCTGCCCTCATACTGGTCTTGCCCAAAGAAGTTACAATTGCTGGCTTTCAGCTTAATCCGGGATATTAGTAGGGACTAGCTGACTGGCCCCAACAAAGGTGTGTGGCTGGGTTTGAGATGCAAAAGGCAGATTAAAGAAAGGTATCGGTGTCTGTGATGGGCATAAAGACTCTCAAATGAAATTTATCCCTCTTGCCTGACCCCCAGGTATCTCAGGAAGAGCTAAAGGGTTGGCCTTACAGTTTACCATCATTAAATCAGTCACTTGTGAGCCCCAGTTGAACTTAAGCTTGGGTGGGCTGTCCAGCATCTTTAGTGCCCCCTTAAATGGGAGACATATCAGGTTGAATGGGTAAGTGGCTGCCAGGCCGCTTGCTGTATTCAACAAGAGCCCCTGTCTTCAAGCCTCCCAGCAGGAGAACTGGAAAATTCTGCCCCATTGCTGTGGTACTATATGACAGGAGTAGAAAGTACAAGATTTCTCTTTGCGATATATTGGCATAATTGATACATACCTATCTGTAGGTATAATTTTAAATCAATGTCGGGGGTGCTGCACTCTCAGGTGAATGTAGCACTGACAGCCATGTTTCTAGTGTTGAGACTGGCTCTACTGTAATGAGGGGTATTTCAGGTTCCAAGTGATCAATTGTGGTAGAGGACTCTCTAGTTAGGGGCACAGATAGAAGTTCCTGCTGCTGTCCACAAGACATTGGAATGTTACGTTGCCTCCCTGATGCGAGGGTCAAGGATGTCTCAGAGAGGGTGCAGAATATTCTTAACGGGGAGAGTGACCAGCAGGAGATCATTGCACTTGTTGGTACCAACAACATAGGAAGAGACAGGGTCGAGTCTCTGAAAGAAAAATATAGGAAATTAGGCAGGAGGTTACAAAGTAGGTCCTTAAGGGTAGTAATATCTGGATTACTCCTACTGCCACGTGCTCGTGAGAGTAGTGATAAGAGGATACAGCAGATCAGTGAGGACTTGAGGAGCTGTTGCGGGGCATGGGGATTCGCATTTTTGGATCATTGGTATCTCTTCTGGATAGAAGTGATCTGTATAAGAAGGAGGGTTTGCACCTGTGCACCTGAATTGGAAGGGGGTCCAATATCCTGGTGGACAGATTTGCTCCTGCCACTTGGGAGGCTTTAAACTAGTAAGCGGGTGCGAGTGGAACCCGAAGAAAGACAGTGAGAAAAGTGTTAAGTCTGAGTCTGGTACAGTTGAGAATAGGAGCAAGTCAAATAGTCAAGGCAGGATTAGCAAGGCAGAGAACGACGTAAGACTGATAAATTAAACCGTATTTATTTCCTGACAGAGACCTGACAGGAAAGGCAGAGGAACTCAGGGCATGGTTAGGAACATGGAAACTGAGATATCACAGCTATTACAGAAAAGTGGTTCAGGGAAGAGAAGGTCTGGCAGCTTAATTTTCCAGGATATAGATACTATAGGAAGGATAGAAAGGTGAGCAAGAGAGCAGGGGGAGTGTTGTCTTTGGTTAAGGACAATATTACTACTGTACTTAAAGAGGATATTGCCGGGCGTACATCTAGTGAAAATATTTGAGTGGTACTGAGAAATAAGAAAGGGATGAGTACCTGATTGGGATTGTACGGTCGGCCCCCAGTAGTCAGCAGGAAATTTGAAGCAAATTTGTAAGGAGATCTCAGATATCTGTAAGAATGATAGGGTTATAATGGTAGAGGATTTTACCTTTCTGAACATAGACTGGGATTACCTTAGCTTTAAGGGCCTGGATAGAGAGGAATTTCTTAAGTATGTACAAGAAACTTTCTGATTCAGTACGTGGATGAACCGACTAGAGAAGGTGCAAAACTTGACCTTCTCTTGGGAAATAAGGCAGGGCAAGTGACTGACGTGTCAGTGGGGGAGCGCTTTGAGGCCAGTGATCATGGTTCTATTAGTTTAAAAATAGTTATGGAAAATGATAGACTTGATTCAAAAATTAAAATTCTAACTTGGAGTAAGGGCCAATTTTGATGGTATTAGGCAAGAACTTTTAAACGTTGACTGGGAGAGGCTATTCACAGGTAAAGGGGCAGTTGGAAAGTGGGGGGCTTTCAAAAGTGAAATAACAAGAGTCCAGAGGTAATATGTTCCTACTGGTGTGAAGGGCAAGGCTGATAGGTGCAGGGAATCCTGGATGACTACAGAAATTGAGGTGCTGTCAAGAAAAAGAAGGAAGCATATGTCAGGTATAGACAGCTGGGATTGAGTGAATCACTCAAGGAGTACAAGGGCAGGAGGGGTTTACTCAAGAAGGCAAAAAGGGGGCATGAAGCAGCTTTGGCAAATAGGGTTAAGGAGAATCAAAAGTGATTCTATAAACATATTAAGGGCAAAAGAGTAGTTAGGGAGATAATAGGGCTCCTTAAAGATCTGCAAGGCTGTCTATGTGTGGAACCTCAGGAGACAGGTGAGATGCTAAATGAGTATTTTGCGTCATTTACTGTAGAGAAGGATATAGAAGCTAGAGAACTTTGAGAAATAAACTGTGATACCTTGAAAAGTGTCCATATTACAGAGGAGGTGGTGCTGGATGTCTTAAAATGCATAAAAGTGGATAAATCAATGGGACCTGATCAGGTGTATCCCAGAACTTTTTGAGAAGCTAGGGAAGTGATTGCTGGGCTCTTGCTGAGATATTGGTATCATTGATCTCCACAGGTGGGATGCTGAAACACTGGAGGGTGGCTAACGTGGTGCCATTATTTAACAAAAGAGGTAAGGAAAGCCAGAGAACTATAGACTGGTGAGCCTGATGTCAGTGGTGGGGATTCTGAGGGACAGGATCTACATGTATTTGGAAAAGCACGAACTAATTAGGGATAGCCAACATGGCTTTGTGAGAAATCATGTCTCATGAGCTTGATTAAATGTTTTGAAGAAGTGACAAAGAAGATTGAATATGGCAGAGCGGTGAATGTTGTCTACATGGACTTCAACAAGATGTTTGACAAGTTTCTGTATGGTAGACTGGTTATCAGGGAGAATTAGCTGTTTGGATACAAAATTAACTTGAAGTAAGGAGACAGAGGGTGGTGGTGAACAGTTGTTTTTCAGACTGGAGGCCTGTGACCAGTGGTGTGCCGCAAGGATCAATGCTGGGTCCACTCGTCTGTGTCAATTATACGAATCATTTGGATGTGAATGTAGGAGGAATGGTTAATAAGTTTACAGATGACACCAAAATTGGTGGTGTAGTGGGCGGTAAAGAAGGTTATCTCAAAGTACAAAGGGACCTTGATTAGATGGGCCAATGGGCTGAGGAATAGTGGATGGAGTTTAATTTAGGTATATGTGAGGTGCTGCACTTTGGTAAGGCGAATCAGGGTAGGACTTACACACTTAATGGTAAGGTCCTAGGGAATGTTGCCGAACAAAGAGACCTGGGCGTGCAGGTTCATAATTCCTTGAAGGTGGAGTCACAAATACTTAGGGTAGTGAAAAAGGCATTTAGTACATTTGCCTCTAATGGTTAATGCATTGAGTACAGGAGTTGGAATGTCATATTGTGGCAGTACAGGACATTGGTAAGGCCACTTTTGGAATACCGCATTCAATTCTGATCTCCCTGCTATTGGAAAGATGTTGCTAAACTTGAAAGGGTGCAGAAAAGATGTTGCCTGGTTTGAAGGCTTTGAACTAGCGGGTGGTGCATGTAATAAATGAGCTGCCAGAAGAAGTGATGGAGGCTGGTGCAATTACAACATATAGAAGGCATGTGGATTGGTATATGATTAGGAAGGGTTTAGAGGGATACAGGCAAAATGCTGGCAAATGGGACTAGATTAATTTAGGATATCTGGTCGGCATGGATGAGTCGGACAGAAGCGTCTCTTTCTGTGCTGTACAACTCTATGATTCTATGACTTGTATTGATTTTAAAATAAATGACAGCATTTCTAGTTTATATGCTCAAAATAATTTGAACCCCTCCTGATCAAAGAGATGTTGTTTTACGCTGTACTTAAAAACAGGAGAAATTGTGATCAAAGTAGCCGTGTTTAGTACTAGATTTCCAGCTGTACTAATATTCAGAAGACCTTGATCTGTCTGCTCAGAGTTCCCGCAGCAATCAGGTGGGGGCATCATTAAAAATGGGAATTAGGTTCAGACGACATATTTACAATGTCTAATGCCATTTTCATCTCTGCCAATATGCGTTGGGTGATATATGAGGAAGCAACCATTTTCAGCAATATTTCAAGGGATTGTCGGACATTATGGTAGAACATTTTGAGAAAATTTTTTGTACATTTTTGTTACTTTGAAAAATTTTGTGATTGAACAATTAGGCAATTTGTCTAACTATTGCAGGGTATTCTGAACTTTTAACTGGGCGATGGCAGCTGATTGCAGGGGTTGCTCAGGAAGGCACACTGGATCCAGGAGTAAATGTATTTGTGAAACATCCTAGATGCAAGTTGCAATGGTGCCAAACCCAAATTTAGTTTCTTTCTACATGCACGTTATGTTTATATGTTTGTGGAGACTGTATAATTAATTGGAGCCTATTTCACATGAAATATCATACTGTTACAGAAGCAAATCATTTCTTTAAAAGAAAAGGGAAAATAAAGCCTTTTGGAAGTAGGAGCAGGATTAGGTTATTCAACCTTTCGAGCTTGCTTCATTACTCAAAGTAACTATGCATGATCCTCTATCTCAGTGTCATATTCCTGCTTTCACCCCATACCTCTTGATGCCATTAAAATCTAAAAACATATTTATCTCTTTCTTGAATTTCTTCAGTGACTTGGCCTCCATAGCCTTCTGTGGAAGTGAATCCCAAGTGAATCCACTTCAGTGAAGAAACTTTTCTTTACCGTAGTCCTAAATGATCTACCACATATCCTTGAAAATCAAGCAATGATCTGGAAACCGAAAATGACAGCCAGTTTACTACACTTTCCAATATTCCCTGATTAAACAACAGTTAAATCCTGACCTCACCTGTGATCGTGAACAGCAATTGTATTTGGTGGTGTTAAAATGATACAGTTCGTTGACAGCAGCGGAATAATGCACTGTACACTTTTAAAATGTAAAACAAGACACTCCTTTCTTTATTAAGCAATATTTCACTTAGCTTCTTGGGAAATATAAAAAAAAGTGTACAATTTTGCCTCTGAGTTATGCACCTAGTATTGTGACCATTTCCATGTTTTGTCCCACTCGATATCGATAAATAGTCACAGCTCAAGATTCTCATAGGGAAATTGGTCTTGTCATAGAGCAGTTTGGGCACTGGTTTCAATGCAGGAACACTATCCACCACAGAGCATGGATGGTCTGTAAAGGATGACACCAGTGAAAGGTTTCCTCATCCGCATGAGCGCCAAATCCTTTGGTGCTCTGACTAAAGCGTGGCAGCCATCATCTGGGGTGCAAATGGCATCCACTCCATCCATCTTTATGTCACCAATTCCACTGACCAATGCTACATAGTGTTGCATGCATTCTACCCATCAGAGCTGTGCCGGCATGCATGCATTCCCAGTACTGCCACATATGAAATCAGCAACTCCCTCAACAGCAGAGCTCATGCGCTCAGTTGTTAGAAGTACAACAGAACACGAGCTGAACAGATCACTCCAATCATTACTCAAGAACTGGCCCTGCTTCAGAGAACACTGACATGTGAATACAAATCCCTTGCTAATTGTCAAAGTGAAGTTGCCTTTTTTGGGACTGCGAAAGACCTATATCTGCAACCAGCTACGCTTGGTTAGGTCTGGTCTCTCTGAGTGGGACTTCTTACAGCTGCTTCTGTCTCTATCATTTTCTTTACATACTAGTGCATGCTCTTCACCCACTGCCACCCTCCCTTCATGAGGACCCACCAACATGACTCAATTTGTGCTGGCAGATGATGCACTTGTTGGATGTGCCAGTGCTGCTTGTTCTCGTTTTACATTTTTGAGCTGGTGCTGGAGAAGCAACTGAATTCAGACTCATCCCCCTTGATTTACCCTGTAGAAGATAGGAGGTGCTTATGAGAATAAACCTATGACAGCAGAAGGCAGGTTGCTGACACTTCCTGATGTAATTCAACCTTTGACATGCCGTCAGATGGAGAAGAGTGCATTCTACTCATTTCATCCACAGTAGCAATACTGTCTTCACACTCTCCTCCATGCATGTTTATCTCTCACCCCCGACATGGTTATAAAGGTTTCCCTGATGATTCATATTGCCACATCTTGCATCTCACTTTGAACAGCAAGCTGAGGCACTAATCTTCCAGTCCAAGGCATATTCTCTTGCATCATGTGCCCTTTCCCCTGAAAGGTCAATAAGACAGAAATGATCTGAGCAAACTGCCAAAAGCAGGAAAGGCAATGTAAAAGCAACACACTGTTGAGAGGCGTTAATATTTCTACCTGCTGCCTCTTGAATTATTTGGCTGCTGAAGCAAAGGGTGTTGATCATTTAGAGTAGAAGGCTAGAGTTGCAGGGAAATGGTTCAACAGGCAGAGCACCACACCCCTGTCCATCATTCACAGAGTGCCATTCCTGGCTCCAAATTAATTTCCTATGACGAGGTTGACAGTGCACTGTCGTTCTGTACTCCCACTCCACCACTGCTCACACCATAAATTTCAAGGCCTTACTCAGTTACCATTCTGGCCAATGATATACTTTAGTCATATTCCATTTAGAATCAGAAGTCCCATAAAGCAGGTTTCTTTAAGAAACTACATTATTGATTTATTGTGAAAACAGAGCTTATTTGGCAAAGATGTAAAGTTGATTAACACAGTTTGAAACAGGAAAGAATGAATACATAACATTCTAAATAACACCACACACACTACACCAATTAAAGAGAAAAATACATACTTTCTCTGCAGATTTTTTTTTAAAAACAACCACATTGAGTAATAACGATTAATTCTTGAAGGAAAATAGGACAAGGTATGAAAAGCACAAGATAGTTTTCAGTTAGCATCCTGGCATCTGTAGATGAGTGTCACTAAACACAGCCAGTTGTCACTGGGTCAGTTGCTGATGCAATTCATACTAAAATCATCAAGTATTCAAAGACTTTTCAGAAAAACAGTGGCATCTGTTTTTCAGGTCCCACAATGGAAACTTCAGAAATATTTCCTGAAAAGGGTAAAAGATAAGCTTGGTAGCTTCTCTCTCATATCAGATTGCTCATCAACTGACTTCCTTACAATATCCAACATAAAGTCGTAAACCCAGGTTTAGATACTAGTGCTACACAAACTTTAGAGGCAAGTACAGATTTGGAGTTGTATATGGAGAGTTTTTGGGCACCAATGGACAAGGTAATACTCGGTGAATTGGCAGGCCTAGCCGAAAGCCTCCAGTCACTGTCGAAGAGTTTGGAGGAGCCTGGCTGCAAGTGGCAAAGGATATCATGAGGAGCTTTCAGCCGATTCTTTCTATCATGAAGTTTTAGGCAAACTGAAACTAGTTCTGATGTAAGGCCACAAACATGAAACATTATTCCAGCTCCTTTCGACAATGATGCTGAATTTTTCCAGCATTTTCTATTTCAGTTATGCAAAAACACCTCATCAATAACTTATTGACATTTTAATGCATTTTAATTTCGGCGACGAATTTGCAGCAGAACTCCTTATTTTGGTAATCAATGTTTGAATTTGTTAACTACATCAATCTTGTCCAAATTAGGAATATTTGCAATGCAACAGCCAGTTAGAATATCACTTCAGAACCTTCTGCTTCATGTCAGGAATGCCCTTGCCCACTTCAAAAATGTGACTTGGTTCATGCAGGTTACCAGCCAGTGACATGAAGCAGACCCAGACAGCAGCAGTAGGCATCCATAACCTACTTCATGCAGTCCTATGTAACCTAACTTCACAACTTACATGTTCGCTTTGATATTGAGCTGACTTTCCATACAATTCAATTCTTTGCATTTACAGTTTTCAATATTTCTTCAAGATCTCAGATCTGTGTAGTTTTGAAAACACTCCAAGTCAGTTATTGCATTTACATTCAAACGATGTTATCTGGTATTTTATTCAAAAGGAAAATAACTCTTTTGCTACTTTATATAAGTAAACATTTTTCTGTCAAAAAGTAGTCGAGTCATAGAAATAGCTATAAAACAGAATTAAACAACTCACTGCATTGGCATCTGAAATGTTTATGAACCATTTGACCTTCTGCTCATGCAAGAGCCAACAACTACCATAACATACACAGTTGCAATAGAAAAGATTCTCAAGTATAAAATATCTTAAAATGAATACATTTGTATTTCTCCTAACAGCACATTAAGGCTGACAATTATGAAGATTTCACTCATCAATTTCATAGATTATACATATGTCATTTACAGCAAAATAATCATCTTGACCTTGAATGGAATGCAACAATTCTAAATGGTTCATGTGCCCCATGCAGATTAGAAAATTAAATATCATTCTGTGTAAGCACTCCAACAATTCATATTGATTTTCAGCTATGCATGTTGAGGCACTAATAATCATTTTACAGTATCACGCTACAGATCTTCTAAATGGAACTAAGCATTTCAAAGGCATTAAATACAACATTGCCCGAGCTAAATGACACATCCCTTCTATCAATGAGCACTGAAGAGTACATTTTCTAAATGTAATTGAAGAAACTGCAAAGGTCAACATTAGGTTACACGGTGTTAGTGCCATCACAGCTGTAGCCGATTCCATCCATATTGAACCAATCTTCCTGCAATGAAAATGTGTAAGTAATATTTTTTCCCTGCATACTTAAAAACAGCTTGATAAAAACCTTTCCCTGAAAAAGCTGACCAGTCATGTGTCCCTAAGCTGTTGTAATTCTTGTTACTTGGTTGATCTGCATTTGTGGATAGCTTTCTTTCAATAGACATGTTTAAGATTCTCTAATAAATAGAGCTAACAGCTTACGGCTGCTTCAATTGTCATCTCTTTATCTTTCTGTCACTTGTTTGCCCTTAAGGGCCCTAATGTCTTTAAAATAGGCCTCCTGGCTAGAATTTAACTGCCTTGTCCAAAGGGGTCTGAAGGGTACGGCAGATCAAAGGTGTGCTTGCGACGTAAAAAAGCAGCTGTCCTTCATTTACATTTAATTAAGTACATCTGACCATTGAAGCTGTTGCGTCTTTTTCGTCCTTTCATCCATTTAATATCACAAACTGATCTTGGGATATACTTTGTTAAAACACTAATTTTAGTTTTGTGTTACAGTAGCTTCTAAAAAGCATAAACTGAGAAAATAATCTTCTCAATAATGGAAGATCACCTAGTACTAATGCATGTTTTCCCACCTGGAAGTAATGACTACATTATCTTGGTTTAGCTTCAGTTGTGTTGTTCGAGACAATTTTTCATTTACAATTAAGAAAAATTAATATTCAACAAACTGACATAAACTGCAAGAGCTAAATCAATAAATAATTTTAAATCTGAGATTGATATACTTTTGGTGGTCAAAGGTTCAAACAAAAAGGAAGCTAAGATACAGATTAACAGCATTTCACTGAATTCAGAACAAGATTTTGGACTAAATAGTCTCAGTTAGACACAATACACCTACAACTTCTCATTGATACAGAGCACCGTGTTTAGTCATAGCACTTTTTTATTTCTTGTTTATTTCAAATAATCTGGCCTAAAAAAAATTATCATGTACTATAACTGTGGTGCAGGATTCAATTCATTACCTAGAAATAAAACTCCGCTGCAGATTGGCCATCCCTTCTTTATCTTTTTATTTTTTGAATTTGTACCTAAGATTTTGTATCTAAGTATCTTTGTACCTAAGATGGCACTGGAAATGGCGACTTTGTATACTTTTCACTGGGCTCATGTATTTCTGCACTTGAGTGCATGTGACAATAAACCTGATTTTAATTCTAAACACATCCACAGAATGAGCTGAAAGTATACCTACAAGAGCCAACTACAAAAGTGAGTGGATGAATCATGTGATCAATGATTATTTAATATTATCACCAGTGAAACATTTTACCAGATTATGCAAACCTACCCAAGAAGACAGTTTGAAAAATCACAACTAATAAATGTAAGAATAAAGTAATCTTTCTTAGAATTTTTTTAGGTATCCTGAAATTTTAGAATTAAATATTTTGAAATCTTGATATTTTTATTCTTTAACTGCAATTTTGTAAAATCATTAGTACAAATTAAAGAATCAAGGACAATGTTTTTTAAACTTATAAGTGACAACATTTGTGAAGATTATTTACATTTCAACTCACTTCAAAATGCAAAACTTTCTGAAATAAAATTTGAATCTGTAATATCAGATACTATTGATTACAAATTTTAAAGAGGGTTTCAATGTGATTTAGAAGATTTTGTTCATGAACTGTGATGAAATCTTTTAAGAAGTTAGTGGACATGCATTCAAAATGCTATTTGTCAGCCATTTAGTTCATTATCACTTCATGTAGCTCAAATTACTCTAACAACAAGTATAAGTAAGCTGTCTGTTACATTGTCTTAAACAAAAATAAAATAAACTAACATTCCTACACTTTAATGTATAGACCATGCTTTGAAAACATTGTATCATTTACGTATTGTGTTTAGATGCATGCCTCAAAAGATTAAATGAGACAACTGAAAGTAAATTATTTGACTTCAAGCGATCAAAATAATCCCACAAAAAAATATTAAATGCTGTAAAGTCAAAATTCTTGGAATTTTCTTTTGATTTAATTTCAGATTTCCTGATTAAGCAGCACTCCTTATTTTAACTTAATGGTATTCAAACAAAATTATTGACCAAAATTCTAGATGTTCATATAACCACATAAATCCAATTCAGTTGTTTAAGTACATGGTATGTTGAAAATACATAAATGTTAACATTTTATGAAACAATCAAGTAAATTGACATGCTTTTAAAAATATATTATTGCTTTAGCTTTGCTTAGTTTCAGGAGAAGGGAGAAAAATTTGCTTGGAGTAGTGTATGAGCAGATATCTTTTAAACTTTGCGACCCACATCTTAATCCAGCATAATGCAATGAGGTAGACCCATCCTTCTTTTGCTGACAATAAGTGTATAATTTGACAGCAAAAAGAAGTAGTAACTGAAAATCCATTTATAAGATAGATTGGTGCAGTATTTTCAATTCAGGTTAAGTCACTTAACTGCTGAAATAGTGTGGCCAGAACTTTAATCATGTTGCCTGTTTCTAATGCTTGATGCTATCATGAGGGTTCATTTTATGAATTAAAGTTCCCAGCATGTAATTTCACTTTTCACAGCATAAACAGGAATATGTGGAAAGTGTATCTCACAATTTTCCATCCAACTCCTTGTTGGCATATTACCAAAACTCCCAGAATACCCTCTCAATTGATAAGATGTGATGTTGGCAAATTGACAAATGTGATGTTCATCATTTTGGTGAGTAAAACTGACCAAAATAAGGAATTTAAAAAGAACAATGAAAGTATAAGAACCAGGAGCAGGAGTAGGCCATCTAGCCCTCGAGCTTGCTCTGCCATTCAATAAGATCACGGCTGATCTTTTCATGGCTTCAGTTCCACTTACCCACCCTCTCACCATAACCCTAAATTCCTTCACTATTCAAAAAATTATCTATTTTAGCTGTAAAAACATTCAATTAGGAAGTCGCAACTGCTTCACTGGGCAGGGAATTCCACAGATTCACAAGCCTTTGGGTGAAGAAGTTCCTCCACAATTCAGTCCTAAATCTGGTCTCCCTAATTTTGAGGCTATGTCCTCTTGTTCTAGTTTCACCCACCAGTGGAAGCAACCTCCCTGCTTCTATCTTATATATTCTTTTCATAATTTTATATGTTTCTATAAGATCCCTCCTCATTTTTCTAAATTCCAATGAATATAATCCCAGTTTATTCAGCCTCTCCTCACAAACTAATACTCTCAACTCTGGAATCAACCTAGTGGATCTCTCCTCTGCACCCCCTCCAGTGCCATTCATCGTTTCTCAAGTAAGGAGACCAAAACTGCATGCAGTATTCCAGGTGTGGCCTCACCAGCACTCAATACAGCTGTAACATAACCTCCCTGCATTTAAACTCAATCCCTCTAGCAATGAAGGACAAAATTCCATTTGCCTTCTTAATTACTTGTTGCACCTGCAAACCAACCTTCTGAGATTCATGCACAAGGACACCCAGGTCCCTCTGCACAGCAGCATGCAGCAATTTTTTATCATTCAAGTAATAGTCCTTTTATTCTTAGCAAAATGGATGACTTCACATTCACCAACATTGAATTCCATCTGCCAGGCAATGCTTCCATTGCAGAAAACAAGGCTAGTATTTTCAATGTTATAGTTCTAGCCGCATGTTCCCTGCTACCTGCAGTATGATTCTTCATACACATAGCAAAAATGAAGATGTATTGATCTTACTAACTTGCTTGTAAATATATAGCAGCAGGTATCAGTACTGTATATTGAAAGGTTCAGCTCAGGCCTTATTAATTTGAAACTAGTCTGAAAACAATTCTAAAAGTTGATCTTAGAGGAACGAGAGAAGCCTCTGAAACAAAAGATTTCAGAACATCCCATACAAAAACTTATTCCAAAAATTAGTTTTTGAATGTGTTTTTTTTAATGACGAGACAAACACAGCAGATACGTGGAAACCACTGCTTTCGCGTTCCATTCCAAGACACACACCAAACTGACTTGGAACTATATCATCACACCTTCACTACTATTCAGTTAAGATTCTGGAACTTCTTCCCTCATAACATCAGGGGCTGAGTTTTCCCATTTTTTTCCTGAACTTATTTCTTCAGATGAGATACCTAGTTCCCCAGACTGGCATGGCCCAAGTCAACTTCTCTAACACAATCATCCTCTCTTCATCTCAATGATTATGTAACTCAACTCTCTGATACACTTCTCGTGGTATTGTTTTGAGATGGTGGAAATGTTTGCTGGTGCCTGGTCTCTAAGATTTTGATGCCACTTGCACCATATTAAAGCCCAGCTCCACAACACTTCAGGCACTGCAAGACAAGAACGATTCCTTGCGTTGTGTTCAGGAGTATATCCCCAAGTAAGTGATCAAGAAAGGCAAGTTAGCTCCTTGATTGGCCTACAGTGACCTAGGGCTGCTGGTGGACAGCATGATGGAAAGAATGGCAATGTTTTTTCCTGCTGACCAGCAAAGGAGGCCACAACCTAAAAATCAAGTTAACTTGGAGCAAGATGGAGGCCTAAGTCAGTGCAGTGTCCTGGGTAAATTGCAATGCACAGCAGTGCAAAAAGAAAGTTAAAGATCTTCTATGCTCCGTAAAGGCAAGTATATCATTTTCGTTCTGCTACGTCATAGGACCATGACTCTCTAATTCTGCCACAGCAAACACCTCGCATCAAAGCTCATGAATAACAGTTCTCATTATTTCATGCATCATGCCCTCTCAATGGCTCTCACCCGTTTCAGCCTCCCAAATCACGAACTCTTCTTCCTATTTGCACTTCCTGCTCATTCATTGAGGACATCTTAACACACCTCCAGCTTATACATCACATTATCCTCCTCTTCCACCCATTTTCAACATAGTTGATCCCTCCCTTGCTCTTATTTTGGGACAAGTTGTAACACACCTCCAGACCAATATTTCCATAGCACCTTGACTGGCACACTTGTAATTCATCAGTCAGTAGTACCTGACCTGCACAGCTAACTGCAGCCGACCCTCTGTTCTGGAATCAGACAAGTCCTATGACTGACATATGGTGGTATCCTCTGACAGACTGTAGTCTCACTGAACCCCACTAAGATTTGCTTTTATAGGAACTGCTTGTTTGCAGTGTAAGCTGCTGGCACTTACTGTAAGTATGACACTGGTGAACTACAGTGCTGTACAGCAACATAGCCATCCCTTGAGTATTCAGTGTTCCAAACAATGACAAGTTGCTGCAAATGCCCATGCACTAAAAAGCAATGCAAGCCACAGAGCTTGGCAGTCTCTAAGTAAGCACAAAGTGTATGAGCACTAAGAAATGAAGCTAAGAAACATGAGATGAATCCTATGTCGATGCGTGTGTCCTTCTGTGCAAAGTGACCTGGCAGAATCATGCAAGTCATACATTGTTCAACATGTTGCTTGTCTAACATCCAGAAAACCAAGGGGTGATGGATAGAAATGGAGCCAATCTTTCCTCATTTTACTTTAAGGAGATACTCAATGCAGTTATGTACCTCTAAACTCAACAACCACAGTTTCAGTCTGTTCCTATTTACTGGAGCACAAGAGAATCTCCAGCTATTGCCAAATACTTGTACACAATTAAACAAAATGAATATACATTTAACATTCGCTTAGCAGAAACTTCCTTTAAGAAAGTAATGAGAAGATTGGGACCATTGGCTTCAGCCCATCATTACTTATGTTTCCTAACGAGGTTTCAATTCATCTCTTTAGCAGTGGTTGAGATTAACTAGACCTTTGTTCTCACCATGATATACATGAATTTCATTCATATAAACTCTAGCACTAAGCTTACCTATTTTCGCTTCCAACCTTGTCCAATCCTCAGCTCTGAAATTCTCATCCATGTCTTTATGTCTAAACCTCTCAACTCCAATCTTTCCTGTTTGGCAGAAATTGAACTAATCAAAACTTTGACTGCCATATTTTAGTCAGATGAAATCCAGCTCACCCACCATTCATGCTCGCAGACCCACATTGGCTCCAGTTGAACTTCAATTTTAAAATTCTCATTCCTATTTTCAAGTTCCCCTATGGCTTCACGCATCCCCATTTCTGTGATTTCCTTCTGCCTTTCAGTCCTTTGTGGTATATGCATTCCTGCAATTCTAGCTATTGTGCATCTCCGATTTTAATAGTTCTACCGTTGGTTCTTGTGCCATCAGCTGCCGAGGACCTTAACTCTCAAAATTCCTTCCTAATACACTCTATATTTTTCTCTCTCCCTTCAGATCTTCTTCAGAAGCTACCCCTTTGATTAAGCTTTTTGTTATCTGTCCTGATACCTTCTTCTGAGACTCAGTGTCAAGTGGGTTATTAATACTCATGTGCAAAGTTTGGGATCTTTACCGACATTAAAGATGCTACCCAAATTCAAATTGTTTTGTTGATGGAAGCAAATTGAAATGGTCTGCAGAGTTGTTTGTTTGATGGCTATCTCTATGACAACTGGTGAATAATCTTGAAACAACATTAAATTGTTCAGATATCGAACATGAAATTTATATCGGAGTATGTGAAACAAAAGTTTCAAAAAGTGAACTAAAACCGCTACATAGTAAATATAAAAGCATCAGTTTGATTTAAGATTGATATGTTAATGTTCTGCACACTCTAAGACGTGCAACAAATGTTCATCAAAAAATATTAACATGTGAGGTATGATTCTACGATATTTGCAAGTAGTGTAGAATTGCATTCCAATGACATTTCAAATTGGCAATTTTCAAACATAGCTTGTCCCCTCACATTTACTGGTGACACGACATGACATATAGAGGAGCTGTAACAAGTGCTTAAAGGGAATGCAAACAAAATGTAACAGAAACTTTGATCATAGAATCTACATTGTGGAAGCTGGCCATTTGAATGAACACCAATTCTCCACACAGCCTCCCACCCAGACTCACGCCATCCCTGTAACCCTGCATTTCCCACAGCTTATCCACCTAGCGTGTACGTTCCCTAGACCTATGGGCAATTTAGCATGACTAATTCACCTAACCTGCATATATTTGGACTGTAGGACGACTGTATGTACTTTGGTAGTAGAATAGCTTTGATTCATGTTGCTAGAAGTGACTAGTTTCTAAATTCTACAACGTAGCAGGCTTCTATTCACTAGCTATTAGATTACTGTATTAAAATTAGTAAAATTACTAAAATTAGACTGCTGTACTAAAATATAATTGCAAATAAATATCTGTGCTCTATACTCTATAATCAACAGTACCTTCCAGTTGCCAAATATATTAAGTCTCCCTGCCACTCCCTCAGTGACACGACCATCCTGGGCCTCCTCCTGTGCCACAATGGCACCACATACAACTGGAGGAACAACACCTCATATTCTGCCTTGGGAACTTCCAGCCTGATGGCCTCAACATAGAATTCACGAGTTTCAAAATCTCCCCACCCCTGGCCTCATGCCCACCTCCTTGGCCTGACACTACCTGTCCATCTTCTTTCCCATCTATCCACCCCACACTGACCAATCTCCACTACCCCTGACCTGTATCCACCTATCACCATCACACCTACCTTCTCCCAGCCCCATCTCCCCATCCCTCTATTTATTTCTGAGCTCCCTTCCCTCTCCCCAATCCTGATGAAGGGTGTAAACCCAAAACATTGACTCTCCTGTTCCTTTGATGCTGCCTGATCTGCTGTGTTCATCCAGCTCCACACTGTGTTGATTAAAAATAAGTTGCTTTCTGCTGCACTTATCCACTTCTTTCGTGATTGTCCAACTTTATTTTTGTTGAAAATCATTTTTTCCAGGCTTCTTAATTTCATTCAGTAGTTGGCTATCACCTTTAAGCAACCATAGTTGAACTGCTACAACTGCAACGCAGGATAAATCTTCCAACATTGTTATACTTCCCAATGCAGGAAGGCAGGATGAGATCAAATGGAACAAACACAGAAATTGCTGGACAACGTCTATTGGGGCTGGCAGCATCTGTGGAGACAGAAATGGAATCAACTTTTTAAAGTTCAACAAGACTCTTCTGCGGAATGGTTCTGAAGAATTGTCATATTGAACTTAAAAAGTTGACTCAGTTTCTGTCTCCACAAATACTTTCATATCTGCTGTGCTCCTCCAGCATTTTCCATGCTTGATTTAGATTTCCAACATCCGCAGCATTTGCCTTTATTTGAGATCCCATCTGTTTAAATTCAGACCTGAGATCCCATTATAGCTGTACTCCAACAATGAGGAAAGTCCAGGCCATGGATTCTTATATCAACATCTTTTGTACAGGATGATCAATTGCATGTACATGACATTAATCTTTGTGAGTCAGCAAGCAGTGCACTCTTACCTCGTTTTCTTTGGAAACACACTGACCATTTTTCTATCATTAAGCATGAAAAACTTAAAAGAATTTGGATTTGTCAGTTGGACACTAAACAGGAAAGTCACAAATCAGTCACTGCTAAGAATATGAAAATTAATTTAAATAGTTTCATGCAATTTCTTTGGTGCCAATATGAAACATGCTACTTTGTGAGCCATCATACACGAAAACACAGCATTTGGATATAGGCTGTAATGCTGCTGCTGTTTCCGCATTCTGACGGGACTTATTTCCCAACAGGTAGACCCATAAACCATGAATTGATTGGTTTCTTTCCCCGCCCGGGGATGTCAGGAAGGGCCACATTTTAAAGGATGGATGATTGACAACATCCAGCATATCCCATATTGATCTGCAGAATCCTTTGTACTTTGTGATGTTTAATTTGTTATTCAAAGTATAGAACTAATTCCTGCTGAAGATATTCATAGAAGTCTCTTTAGGACCTCACAAGCCAACATAGGTGTGATTAATTGCACTCTGGACTTTGTCCAGAATATCCAAAGTCCACCATCATGCAAAATGCAAAATCTCACTGTTATTTTAATATCAAAAGTGATGAATTCCATGGTTATGTTGCACAGAAGTGACAGAATTACATAGCGGTTGATAAATATTTTGTGCCTACAGTACTTGAAATTTACCTGTGCTGCGAAAGTTAATTGCAGTCATCATGTGCAGTAGGAAGGACAGCAATATGGGAAGATGATCATAATTTTCCATCCTCATGTAAGACGTAGCAAGGCTTAGCAATATCCTCTTTGGTGAAATGCAGTTCCTACACACATCCTCACAGTAAGGTCTTACGTGAACTCTGTTGGCTTTACTCTGAGTTGCAGAGGTATTAGTAATAAATGGTGGGATCCATACTTTCCTTTGGCCTTTGATGTTTTGTTCCACCCCTATTCCACATCAATAGCAGGTCCGAATAGAATGTTAACCTTTTCAAGAGAAGCCAACACCATGGGTATAGATTGGAGGAGAAGCAGGGTTCAAAATTTCTGAATTAAAAACAGAATATACTGGAGAAACTAAGCCAGTCTATGGAGAGAGAAAGAGAGTTAACATTTTCTGTCTAGATCGACAAAGTAATTGGACTTGAAACTTAAACTATGCTTCTCTCTCCACAAATGCTGCCAGATATGCTGAGATTTTGCAGTATGTTCCACTTTTATATTGCAGGTCTCCAGCATCTGCGGTAGTTTACTTTATAACAAAATTTCTCATTTATATTCTCAGAATTTAGATGCCAATGTTATTGTCAGCTGAAGAAATTGATATAGAAGCACACGTAAGTAAAGCAGATGCACTTGTCTTTTTTTGCCTTCCTCAGCTTTTCTGCCTTATAGCTTTCTTTTGAATTACCCCTGACCGGAATACGAGTATAGAGAGAGGAGAGACAAAGCTGCAATTCAACTTGCACTCATTAACTATAGCCTCTGTAAAGGAGCATACCCAGGACTCAGTAGATAAATGGTTTGACTGGCCAAGTAGCACAATTTTGCCACCAAAACAATGTTATATGCTGATATTATAATGAAAATGGTGCAGAATCTCTGGGCCTATAACTTGTACATTGTGTGTGAAGGCTGGAGAAGGAATCAGGGCACATAAAATATTGACACTATATTTTCTGAGAATGGCAAATGACAGAACACAGAGGGTAATTTAAGGATTGAATCAGCATCTGAACTTCCAGGATTTGAATTTTGGGCAACATTTTTAAAACATGTTAACTAATCTAAAAATAGTTTCCAGTAAATCCAAAATTATCTGGTGTCAATAAATTAAACATACTGCCTGCTGTGTGGGTTTGGTAGTGCCTTTTAACTGAAAAGAGTGGACAAATGCTGGATGGGCATTGACAGTGACCACCCACCCTCAGCCCCTTCAAGTCCACATATATTGAAAGAGGAGAATACAAACTGGCTACAATCTTAGTTTGGTGCTTGCCCAAGGCATATTTAAAGAACATTGGTTCCTTTGTATTTAAACAGGAAGACATTTCTAAAATTTTAAGGCAACATTTTTTGTCAAAATTTTCCCATCGATATGCTTCGCTCTCAAATGTGTCTTGAGAATACTCGGCACTTACTTCAGAAATGCTGCTAGCTATCTTCAATTCCTTGCCAATAAATGAACAGGAATTAAGTGGATTTGAGATTGTACCCTTTTGAAAACAAAGCAAGAACTGCAACTATATTTTCTAAAGTATTTTTCAACAATGTACCTCACATTAGCCTTAATTTTAAATGGGCTGACTTACCTCAGGACTCGATCAAACACATTTTATATTTTGACTGTCCAGTTGTTTGATATGTTGGTAAATCCATCACCAAATTTTAGAGCTCTTAAGTAAAGCTACTAAAAAATCTGCACATACAGGCTTTGCCTTTCATGAAGTGCACACTCTTTTCTCACGCAATAATACCCTAGACTGAGTGATTTTAGGGTTAGGTTGGGTGTCAGGATTTTGTGTATGTCGAGGTATTTCTAGACATTGACCTGTTAAAATCAGAACAGCATAGCAGTACAGGATGCTGCTAAACCTCTAGCTGGGACCACCCTACCTGTTAAGGCATTGACTTGCAGGATTATTTAAAGCCAAATGTGAAGAATCCTAGGCCTCCAGGTTTTGTCAATGAACTAGGCTGCCTGGTCAATAATCAACAGCACCCTGAAGCTTAAAGACCTACCTAACTCATATATCCAAATATAAAGACTGCCAGAAAGAATCAGCATCGTTCCAATCTCCCACTGCCAAGCATGTTATCTTGGTGGCAACTTGATTGCAAAGAGAACCTACTTTCCTCCCCCTTTCACCCCAGGGGATCGTTACAAAAGAGATTAATGCTTTTCTTCCAATACTTGACTTTAAAACTCTCCCACATATGTGGCAAGCATTTTTCATTTCCCCAGTGGAGATTTTTCCATGATAGGCTATCACTCGTTAACATTTTGCCTGAAGTTAGGAACTCCGTTGTACAATCATAAATTTAATCAGCTTCTGTTCATGAAATGTCACCATGCTGCAGACATTCAACTGCACTGGTACTCTGTGCATGGGAAGAAAGTAGAGTCACAAAACTATGGATATTCAGCCAACAGTACTCTGATAGGCAAGTATTTTTCTGACTGCGATTTATTGGACAGAAACAGGTATGCTAGTGTAAATTAAGATCTTTAAGTGTTAACCTTTGGATCAGTGCTGAAAATAGTCATGGAAGTTCTGTCAGAAAATAAGCAGTGTAAACTTACTTTCTGTGGCTGTCATACACTGAAACACATGAGGCAATAAACCACAGAAATGTGGGGGAAAAGTCTTAAAACAAAATCAAAGAGAATTTAATATTTATTATGGTGCCAAAATGGTATAAGCAGTTCATGTCAAATTGAAGCAGCTGGTTTGTTTAAATAAGTTTTATATAAAAAATTAAAACACTTATGTTTTTCTATGTGGGTTACCTGCCTTCCTCCAGTCCCACACACTTATATCTCCTCCCCAAGATATGGCAGTCGGTTAACTCAGGTGGCTAGGTGATTAGAGTATGATGCAGAATGACAACCAACAAAAGGTTCAAACACTGTAGTGGTTGTGGTAGTTCATACAAACATGCTTCCTTGCATTGCTCCATGTTTGATCTAGAGTGAAGCTGTTTAGCTACATAACCATTTCTCTAATTGATGGTCCAAAAATGACTGCATCTTATTACCAACTTATCCAAATAGTGCTATCCTGGAGGACCAAGTGTTTCCTTTGGTTGCTTTCCTGGTTTCCATCCTCTTATTTGAAATCTATTCATTCCTGCACTCCTACTCCATTCAGTCTACCTACTTTTATGAATCTTCTGCTCATTTACTACCAGTTTAACTATTTTAGAATCTCTGCCCCAATTGTTGCCTTTTTACATCAACACTACCTCAACATCCTACGCCTAATATGGTTTATAGGCTAAGTGTTTCCTTCATAAGTGGAGCTCAACAAGATCCACCCACTCCCATTCTATTCCACCCGGCTAAACATTTTTTTACATCACAAGTAATTTCTCTTTTAAACTCAGTCATCTTGTGCACATAAGAAATTACACAAAAGGGATATAAAAGGAGGACTACAGTATCTCCTACAGGTTGAAGGAAATTCTGAGGTCCATTGCATCTTCCCAAACCTCAGCTCTTCAGTCCGAATCCCAGGATTGCATCATTGGTTGCAACAACTATAGTATACTATGGACATCGGAAATCCAAAATAAAGTATGAAAGTTTGGAAATACTCAGCAGATCTGCCAACACCCGTGGAGAGAGAAACATCAAAAATATTTCATGCCATTAACGTTGGGTGAAATTATACAACTCAACATCCTGCCCTCCCCGTAGGGAGGGGTTGAGGCAGGAGACGAGTGGATGGAAAATTGGACAGAATGGATAGTGACTGTCATGCAGGTTGTTACTAGCCTCCATTATTATTTTATGAAAAGAAGGTAGGTAGCGGGCAGCCCACTACTGGGACAATCGAGGCATAAGACCTCAGGTGACCAATTAATAAGACTGTGGAAGGGTTCAGGCACATTACCTACCAGTGACACCAGAAATGGCTTTTTTTGCTCAGGTATTATTTCCAACCATCTTCACTATCTTAACTGCCTTTGCAGTTCCTATTTACCTCCCTAAATCAGGGTTACTAATAACATCCTCTTTGAGTGTGACTTGGTGCATTGCGCGTATTATCTTCCGGAATCATGTCACATTATTTCATCCTGCTCCACTGCTCCTTCTCTCAGACCGTGTGTGTCATGCAGATTTGGTTTCATACTTACTTACCACAACAGAATAAGGAACTTTCAACCACTTGATTCTCTTCCTGCCCAAACTCTAAAATATCTTAAGGTTCCATCCTCAGCACCACCTCACATATGTGTTTACATGTCCTTATTTACTTGTTACTCTATTGCTACAGTAATTGTATCTAAAGAAATACAGCAATTTGTTTTAAAGATTTTCCAATATCAACTCAATTCAATAACATTTCTTTGCTGTCAGTTTACCTATCTATCAGTGAAGTTTATTCCATAACATCTATGAACTAAAAATTAGTAAAACTAATGTTATTTATTTCAGTTGTGCCAAAAAGTATTCATTCATGTTCATGTTGACAATCCTGATCCCTACTTCTCATTTGCTAATGGTCTGTTCACTGACTTCCTGAGCTCCTCTCTGTGAAACTCCAGTGCTCACATCCCATCCCATGCAAAGGCACTTTCAACCATCAGCTCGGTCCTCAGCAACTTCCATACTTCCCAACTAAGGAAGGAGTGGAATTGAAATAACAATTTATTCTTTGATAATTCTACTTGGAAGAGTACAACAAGTAGAGTTGCATCATCTCTGACCAGGTGGAATAAGACTACTTGTAAGAAGTGCGCAAGAAGGCTTCCCGTGCCGTGGATTTCAACCTTGTACCACTGACAACTTGACTTCTCTAAACTTTCTGCTCCAGTCCGTCAGTATTGTTATCATTCTCAATGACTTCATGTAGAATACAGTGTTAAAGTTTGAAAGTTAGAGCATTGGAGGTGCAAGGTGAAGGCTGGTCACTGAACAGATCAACTGTTCCGTCCTTTTAATTGTACATTCAGATAGCAATCCTAGTTTTATAACACAATTCTGTTAACTTTGTGCTGCATGAGTTACATTTGGACATTAAATTTTAGTTAACTATACTTGGAAATGGTGGTTAAGAAGGGATTGAAGTAAGTTTGGAATTGCTCAGTGGAGAAAAGCCTTTAACAGCTGAATGACCTTTTCTTGATCCAGGCTTAGGTTTTTATTAAATCACTACATTAATAATAAAGAAATTCAAAAATATTGACCCAGATCTTCTACAAAGTGACAAACATTGTCTGGCTGCCATTGTTCTCTGACATTTTGCACCTGATTCGCTTTACATTTCTGGCTGGGTCTTCTGATTCAACTTCTTCAAAAAAAGTGGAATGGTAGTCCAATGGAGAGCTCCGCCATAGCAAAGTAGCATTGGAAGACAAGACAAGCCAACTTTTTTTTAAAGTCAGAGGTCACACGACACCAGGTTATAGTCCAACAGATTTATTTGAAAACACAAGCCTTCGGAGTGCTGCTCCTTTGTCAGTTTTTTTTTATAGACACTTGTTGCCAAGGTCTGTTTAAATGTCAATTCTGATTGTGCATGAATGGGTAAATAGGATGATTGAGTGCTTGGGTAGGTGTGTAAGTTTACAGGTAGAATGCAATGTGGGCAAGGTGGTAGGTGGGTGAGGTAAAAGGCTGGAAAGGTGATAGGTGGATAGGGTGGTAAGTAGTTAAGGGAAGCAGGTGGCTCAGAGTGGCAGGTGTGTTTGGCAGGTCAGGTTGTGTTTGAGGAGTAGGCAGCTAGTCAATATGACGTGGTGGGGATGAGCCAGTTGGGCCAGGAAAAATGGATGGTGGGGGATATTCAGGTCAGGTCAGGTGGTCAGACTATTTGGGTTGGGTCAGGTCAGGAGGGATTGTCAGGTGAGGGACTAGTCAGTTCGGGCTGGGTGGGAGTGCAGGGTGTTTAGGGATAAAATCAGAGTGTCAGTGTGAATGATTTGGAGGTTAGTTGTAGCTACCCAGGGGTCAGACTTAGATTTCTCTCTTTCACACTTTTCTGGTAGCTATCCAGCTAAGAAGGCCAAAAGTCTCTGACTCTGGCTGAGGAACAGAGAATTTTAAGGAGGGTCCCAGGAAGTTGGAGAATTGCACATCAGAAGTTCAAATTTCCCAAGACATTCATGTGGAGGTCAGCATGTATGGATTTCTGCAGGGTCGCAACGCATGTTATAGGTTGTAATCCATATTATCACAATCCAAAGACAGGAAGATCTGAGTCAACATGTTTTTAATTTCGCACTGAAGAAGCTCTTCTGCACCTTTATAGATTAAATGCCGAATTGATAAAGCAAGTGTGAGCATGTCTCACTGATGTAATGGCTTATTGTTTCAACAAAATGTAGTGCAGAGTGACAGTTTATGGAGTTTGAGCAGTCCTAATCTCAAAAAAGATGTTAACCTGAGATTCTGAATGTGAACTTGCTTTCAAATGTCATCCCATGAGTATATCAAATGTCTGATTTTGTTTGGGAATGGGACGTGTAGCAGAGTTTAAAACAATCTTTCTGAAGGGATGAGATGGTAACAATCCATCATAAAAAACATCATACTATTATAGTTTTAAGTGAAATATGATCCAGATCAAAGGCATTTCAATTCCTGTAATATTCATAAAACCTATCATTTAAATTTTCATTTAATTTAAATGCGCACATTTAAAAGATGCATGGTGTTATCGCGGACAAGTGTTGAATGGAGACTACTGAACCGACCCAAATCAAGCTACTAATTATGCATGAAGGTAAATACCCAACTCCAACTTGTCATGGTGAATGTTATAAAGGTTGTCAAAATTCATTGCTGCATGCCAGATGTTACTGCATACCTAAAAGTTATGCATAGACAGATGATATATTTCTTTGTGCACAGTTTTCAAAGTAATGTATATATCAATGGTTGCCTACTGATACTCTTCCAGTTTGTTAGAATGTAACCTAGCAAATCAGACAATGTATTTGTACAACAGAATTCATCTGCAAATGTTATGAAACAGCAAAAGCAATTAAAAGAGGAACATCTCAAATAATATTAAACATTTTTAGGAAAACATAAGACAAAACTTGTTAAACGTTGTTTTTACACTAATCAAATTAAAGTCATGTTTTGCTAATAAGCATACCATTAATATAAATCCAAAATACATTCCAAGAGGTAGAGCTATTATCAATTGCCAGAGCTAAGCCACTTTAGATCCTAGCATTTCAACATCATAAAATTGAACTAAAAAGACTGACAGTCATCAAAGACAAAGAAACCAGAAAAAACTGCTATTAAAGAAGAAGCCCAGTAAAAGTGTTGCAATCTAACAGCAGGAATCTAATAGTGGGATTCTTATATGGGGAAAGTGTTTATAGTGATTTGTGGAGAGATACATTACTGTCACAAACTATTTTAAACATATTTGTGGTCAAATTTTTGATATTTGTCCCTTTCTGCTCTTTTAGTATGAGTGGCTGATGGCCACACATGTGTCTGGCAGTGTGATACTAGATCTTCCCTTGAAAGAGTGCAGAATTGTGTCTTGACTCATTGATTTTCCAATCATCCTTACCAGAATGGTTGGAAAGAACAGTTGTTAATGATGTGGTGAACCACATTAGTACAAATTGTTGCATCAATGTGTCTGTCTTCCTTGCTTCTTGGTGGTTAAAATAGGGGTCAATAACTCGCAGAACAAAAAATTTGCGCTCACAATGCTATTTGCAGAAAGATTTTACTGGCAGCTTTAAAAGTGAATGAGAGGAATACTAAAGAAAAATATTTAGTTTAATTTATGTATCCAGCACTATCATTTTAAGAGATTACAGCACTGAAATTATAGTGATTAACTGAAAATTGAATGGTTGTTTCACATATTCCAAGAGACCACCAAAGCTTGCAATAATGAGGTAACTAATAGTTTGCTGCTTTGTATTAGCGTGTAACTTGCACTCTGTATTTTCAAGTTTAATTACAGAAAAATAAAAATAATTTTTTAAAACTTATGTAAGAGGATTATGGTTGCAAACTTCTCTCCTCCTATTCCTTGTCACTGCAACTACACTGTGGGGTCATAACAACCATTTTTAATGGAGGTGGCACACTATTTTCAGCATTGGGAACACACGCCCTGTACAGAGATACCTGTATCTGAGGGTACAACAATAGTCCTTATGAGCAATAGGCTGGGACCTTTTCCCCGGAGAATTGGAAGCTAACAGGTGACCTTATAGAGGTTTATAAAATCATGAGGGGAGTAGATAAAGGTCTTTTTCCAAGGGTAGGGAGTCCAAAAACTAGACAGCACAGGTTTAAGATGAGCGAAGAAAGAATTAAAAGGGACCCGAAGGGCAACTTTTTCACACAGCGGGTAGTGCATATATGGAAACAGCTGCTAGAGAAAATGGTAGTGACAAGTACAATTACCACATTTAAAAGACAGATACATGGAAAGAGAAGGTTTAGACGGATAACAAGGTGTGGAGCTGGATGAACACAGCAGGCCAAGCAGCATCATAGGAGCAGGAAAGCTTGACGTTTCGAGCCTAGACCCTTCATCAGAAATGGGGGAGGGGAAGAGGGTTCTGAAATAAATAGGGAGAGAGGGGGAGGTGGATAGAAGATGGATAGAGGAGAGGATAGGTGGAGAGGAGGCAGACAAGTCAAAAGGGCGGGGATGGAGCCAGTAAAGGTGAGTGTAGGTGGTGGGGTAGGGAGGAGATAGGTCAGTCCAGGGAGGACGGACAGGTCAAGGGGGCGGGATGAGGTTAGTAGATAGGAGATGGGGGGGGGGTGCTTGAGGTGGGAGGAGGGGATAGGTGAGAGGAAGAACAGGTTAGGGAGATGGGGACGAGCTGGGCTGGTTTTGGGCTCAATGTTCTGAATGTAGATATTGTCACGGTTGGGGCCAAATTGGGAAGGCTTGAATGTGGATTGTAGTCCATTGGGGATGATCTGGTTCCATAGGCAGGTACTAAGAAAGGTGATGTGGCTGTAGTACCTGGTTTGCTTCAGGATGTGGTCGAGCAGTTTCAAGGCCAAAGAGATTATGAGAGAGTTGCAGTGGGAGAGAGATTCCCTGAGATTTGTCCAGAGGGAGGAGGGTAACTTCTTCAGGGTAGGCATCCTTAGAAGAGGCTTCGCAGTGGGTTTTGACCTATCTCCTCCCTACCCCACCACCTACACTCACCTTTACTGGCTCCATCCCCGCCCCTTTGACTTGTCTGCCTCCTCTCCACCTATCCTCTCCTCTATCCATCTTCTATCCGCCTCCCCCTCTCTCCCTATTTATTTCAGAACCCTCTTCCCCTCCCCCATTTCTGATGAAGGGTCTAGGCCCAAAACGTCAAGCTTTCCTGCTCCTATGATGCTGCTTGGCCTGCTGTGTTCATCCAGCTCCACACCTTGTTATCTCGGATTGTCCAGCATCTGCAGTACCTTTTCTCTCTAAGATTTAGAGGGATGTGGGCCAAAAACAGGCAAATGGGACTTGATGAGTTTAGGAAATCTGGTCAGCATGGATGAGTTGCACCAAAAGGTCTGTTTCCATCCTGTGTGACTATGACTTGAAGGAATACCAAGGTAAAGGCAAGGAAGAAACAGAAGGAAGGCGACATCAAATTCTTGCAGCTAAACTAAAAGCATGCTCATGAACCTCGATGATTATATTCATTGTTATAAATCAACACAGTAAAAGCAATCGTCCATTACACTCTTGGGATCCATGCTGTCTGACACATATTGGATATGTTCACTGTTTGAAACAAACAGTCTGACCTTGTTTATTTTCAAACTCCCCAGAAAAGTAACCAACTGTATTTACTACTGCTTTAGAATTTAAACTCTAAGAAATTTATTAACACATATATAAGAACTGTACACATTTCCTCACACCACATATTGCTGTAGTTACTATATAGCTTAATATATATTCTAGATGAATGGGTCGGGAAAGGTTATGAGTTCGTATAAGATGGAACATTAGGGATATGGAAAGGGCACAGGGCATGAGTAAGACTAGGGATCAAAGTAATTTTTTTCAAGGCTTTTCTCGAGATTTCTCAAGGACTATTTTTGATATTCATGAGCTACATTTTTAATTTTCAGGATTAATTCCTTCTCACTATTTCTTTATTAGGTGAGTTGTATTCATGTAGTAACATTATCTTCTATAGTTAGTGTTTTGGAATGAATGGAGTAACGCATGGAATATATGGACTGCAAGAAGCAGAATTCAATATCCTCAATAATTAACAATCGTCCATTAAACTTAAAAGCCTCAACACACAAGGAAAGCTCATTTTTTAAAAATGGTCAACAGGTATATTTTTATCAAAAGCATTATTTTTCCAATAACTGAAATTTTCATAAAAAGCAGATCAATTTGCAAGTTATTCATTACTTGTCACTTCAGATTTTCTTCACTTCCATTCAGTTGAGTATTTTTTTTTGACCCGCTCCCCTTGGCAATCTCCCTCCCTCCCTATATTCCTTTGCAGCCAATGGCCTCTTCCTCACTCTCCTGTTGGCCCCCTCCCCCTTCTCCTCTGGCTTCTCCCATATCTCGTTTGCAGTCACTTGTTTTCCCGCCATGGGCCCATCCCGCTTCTTTGCAATGACTCACTTCTTGCCTCACGTGGCAGGTTCTAGTGTTCCACCCCAAACCCCTGGGCTCATTTGAGTTTACATTCACTTACACACTTAGCTCAGCCTTATTCACTGCCAGTATTCAACTCGCTGTTCCTCCATTACAGGTTTTTGGCCTCCCATTTATCAAGCAGCATACTGAAGGGAGAAGCAACCTATGACTGGAGATGCAATTCCTTTCAGAATTTCTTAGTCTACATACAGAGGTGTTGGGAAGGGGCTTTTTTTCGGATTGAATCGCAGGAGCAATCATTTTCCTGAGGTGATCTGGCCACTTTTTGGGCAAATTCACCTGATGCCTCACTGAACTTTTAGCATTGGGTAAGACCATCCAATCTTTATGTTCAAAACGTTTGCAAAAACAAACTATGTTTCATGACACCTCTGAGATGCCAAGCATCATGAGTCAGAGAAGCTGACCTACCTCCATGAAAACTGGAGGAGGCTCGATGATGCCTAGCCTATAATAGAGCCATCCAGGTCGGGAACATAGGGTATGTGCTCATTTCTGTGCCAGCCAATGTTGAGGAAACTGGGAATGGGGTGGGTATCCAGGAAACACTTCGCTCCCAATTTAAATGTTTCCATTAGTTGTTAGGATTTACTAAAAATCCAGGCCAGAGTTTCAGATCAGTGACTTTTAATCAGAACTAATGCCTGACCTACTAATTGTTACAGCATTTTCTGTCCTTTTATCTAATTTACAAGTAAGAGACAAAGAAAGAGTAGGCCTCTCAAGTCATCTGCAGAATTACAAGAGCCACTATGTTAAATTGGAAAAGACGAGAAATCACACGACACCAGGTTATAGTCTAACATGTTTATTTGAAAACACAGGCTTTCAGAGCCTTACTCCTCCTTCAGGTGTTACTGAGGGAGGTAGTATCAGACACAGAATTTATAAGAAAAGGATCAAAGGGTCACACCACTGAAGAGGATGTACTGAGCAAACCTAAGATACCATTAAATCTTTAATCAGTTAGAAGGTTTTAACTGATTAATATGTATATGAAAATCTGTGACTTTCTTTTGAGTCACTGTCCTGTGATACTTAAGGTTTTATCGGTGTAAAGATGAGGTGACATTTTAGGTCAGACAATGCTGTTAGGTGTGAGACCTTGTTTAGAATCTGTTGTGTTTTGGTTAGGAGTCAGACTGGTTTTATTTCCAAAGAAGGAATTTACAAAATGCCACATTGACTGACTGCCTATAAATTGTGTGCTTTTTGAACAAAATAAATGTATCTGCAAATACAAATTCACCCCACAGATTCACGTGTGTGTGTGTGAGTGAAAGAGACAGTGTGAGAGAGAGAGAGAGAGTGTGTATAGTGTGGTGGGGTCACCTGTAGTGCAACATGTACCCAAGGTCACTGTTGAGGCCGTCCTCACGGGTACCGAACTTGGCTATCAGCCTCTGCTTGGCAACTCTGCGTTGTTGTGTATCCTGAAGTCCGCCTTGGAGGATGTTTACCCGAAGATCCAAGAATGAATGTCCTTTACCCGCTGAAATGTTCCCCCACTGGGAGGGACCATTCCCGCCTGGTGATTGTTGTGCGGTGTCCATTCATCCATTGTCATCATGTCTGCATGGTTTCGCCAATATACCATGCCTAGGGCCATCCTTGCCTGCAGCATATGAGATAGACAATGTTGGCCAAGTCACATAAGTATTTGCCATGTACGTGGTAGTGTTCCCACATATGATGGTAGAGTTTATGTCAAAGATCTGACATGTCTTGCAGAGGTTACCATAACAGGGTTGTATAGTGTGGTCGATGTTGTCCTAAAGACTGAATAGCTTGCTACGTACAATGGTCTGTTTAATGTTTGGTGGTTGTTTGAAGGTAAGAACCGGAGGCATGGGGAAGATCTTGGCGAGGTGCTCATCGTCATCGATAATGTGTTGAAGGTTGTGAAGAACATAGCCTAAGTTTCTCTGCTGCTGGGAAGTACTGGACAATGAAGAATACCTATCAGACATATCCTGTGTCTGTCTTCTGAGGAGGTCATTACAGGTTTTTCGCTGTGATCCAGTCCAACACCAGCACCTCCACATCATAGATTGGAAAAGGCAATTTCTTGTGAGGGGTCCAAGTCTTGAGAGTAGGGAGGGGTACTTGGTGATTGGGTGCCCTGATTGTTGAGTAGATGGAAGGTTTGATAATACTCAGTTGGGAAGAAGGATATAATGGTGGTCAAGGTTCAGTGCTATTCTGGGGTCTAATGCTGATTTAGAAAGCAACTGATGACCAGGAAAAGGTGTCTGACCATAGTCAGGGGTTCCAATGGAACAGATGACAAGGAATTTCAGATGGGGCAAACACAAGGATAGTCTGCTGGGGTGGATGAAACACACCTGCTCCTTTTAGCCCATAAGCAGTGCTGTAAAAGCAAATTACCTCATGATTCCACTTCTTCTGCTTTTTTTTAATCTGCCAAGTCCTAAAAGTAGTATGTCTATTAAAATGAGGGCAGCAGTCTCATTACAGTATTTAAACAAGCAAACTGCAATGTCACCCAGCCTCCATTTAAACCAGAAGTGGGCAGGTTTAAAGCAGATTTAGTATCAGTTCCATTTTTTTTCACATTTTAATCTCTGACATGACTCCAAAGCTGCAAGGTCTTAAACAGGTAGGAAAATAAAGTTGACCAGAACCATGGTGCTTTGCATAGTGAGCTCATGTGCCAGCAGATCTGAGCACATCTTTATTTGAATATTGGCCTGTATTGTTTATACTAGACTGTACATTTATGTTTTAGCAAACCTTAGCTACAATGACTGATTTGTTTACTCATGCACACAACAACATATGTACAAAGATTAAAAAAAATCGGTTTATCTTCCTCTGCTATAAGTTCCTTCTTTAATGCAAATAATTTAAATAGGATCAGCAACAGGCTGTTCAACACCTGTGAAGGAAATTATGAAAATCAAGCAGCTTCATAATGTGATGAATTAAATGATCAAGTGATCAGCACAAGATGTACAAAGCAGCATCTTGTTTTGGCATTGTGACTGCACAATTGTTGGATCAATCGGAATGTCACTTGCATTCCTGCTTTGGGGTAACTATTATATTTCCACTTCAACAGGGTTACATGGCTGCACTGGTAGATGAATCTGCACTAGTTAATGCTTTGAAATGAACTGAAACATCTCCTGTAGCAAGCAACCAATACACAACATAGATGTACACACTATCCTGTACACTATCCATGTACACACTAGATGCAACAGTATCCTGATAAAGTTCCTCATTCAATAACCTCAGTAAAACAACACCTGACATCTGCAACAAATTTCAATGTCCCATATCAAATCTCAAAATGTTTGGAAATGCATTGCTGTTTATTTTATGTTAGAAGCAACAACATTGTTCAAACTCATGTCAGTCATTTTCTTTGATCCACATTAAAAGCGCATACTGGACTGCTTAATTTAAACAATTACATAACACAATGATTAATTTTGAAAATCAGGCTTGAAGAAAGATTGGAAAAGTTAGGACCATTTTTGTTGGAGAGGAGAAGGCCAAGTGGAGCTTTGATTTAAGTTTTCAAAATCCTGATGGCTATGGATAGAGTGGATAAAGATTCATTGAGGCATTCAAGAGGCCTCTTTCCATATTGTAACATTTCAGTGATTGTGCTTGTTATCCCACACAAAGCTGTTGAGAGATTCTTTTCAACAGCTACATATTCAGTATTACTGTTTTGCCAGCACATATTAATTCCTGTAGTACAAATCATTTTTAGCAACATTGAGTGAGCTCCGTTCCAGCCTAAGTCTCAGTACGTCACCAAGCTTGTTATATTGGATTAAATTACAACTGGATACAGTATTACTTAATTCAAAGAATTAAACAACATACAATACTTAATTTTGCAAATCAGTTATAAGGAAAGATTGTAAAAGTTGAGACAGTTTTCCTTGGAGAGGAGAAGGCCAAGGAGAGATTTGAAAGAAGTTTGCAAAATCGGGATGGCTCAGGACAGAGTCGTTAGGGACAAACTGTGCCTGCTCATGCAAGAACATACATCCTCTTCCCACATTTTCCCAAACAGTTCAACTTCTTTGGTCCCAAAAAAGGGAATTTGGGATCAATTTAACAAGTAATATTTTTAATTGAGAGACAATACAAGTCCATCTCAGTCTGGGAGCTGCAAAATGTCAAGTATTCTCTTTTAGATTTATGGCCATGTGTTAGGCAAGACCCACACTGCACTGCCAACTACTTACAGATTTTTAACCAGTAGTTCAGGTTCTAATCTAATGCGTGAATTAATGGACCTAAACTCCATACTTTAAAATGTGCGACTTGATAAATGATTTTGTTGTGGTCCTTGTACAAAGTGTTGCAAACTCATCCACACAATTACATCTGGATCTACATAATTTTCATTAACATTAAAAGAAAAGTGGATTTATGTTTGTGTTAATTATTACATGCTTGTAAATCTATCATGGTGTATCTGCACTGAGTCTGGGGAATGTTACTCACATGTTGTCTTTGTCACCTTTCTGTTAAGTTGCTATTTCTTAACTCATTTCTTTATACCTAAAATAGCGACATTGTAAACTTTTCATTGTACTCCTGTACTTAAGTACGTGTGAAAATAAAGGATATTTTATTCCTAGTTCTATTATCTAAAGCTTTAACCTATTATTTCTCTCTTAGTTGGAAAGTAGAAAATCTTGGGGCTTGGGAAGGCAACGAGCACTTAAATATTTGGGATTCATGCATTCTCTTCCTTCACCCAACAATCATGCTTAAATTGTATTTTCAAAACTTCCTGTTAATTGCCATGTTGGAGATTGATATTCTGAAGGTACTCTACTGGACATATCTGGGGAGCAATTTAAGGTTTTCTACATGTATGACATTCAATGTCGCATATTAGCTACGTATTTGAAACGAGTGACTTAGCTATCACTTGAAAACCAAGATTAGTTACCTAAAGAAAGTGATAGAATATTGTGATCATACGGTTGCATCAGACCTCTTCAGCAAAACTTCCTAGTAGATACCTCAGTGCATGTCAATGTTATGACACAAAACTGGTGGGATTGAGAGTTGTGAGCAGGATTCAAGGTGATTTAGACAAGTTGAATGAATGAGCAAGCACATGGCATATGCAGCACAATATGGCTAAATATGACGTTATACATTTTGGTGTGAAAAACAGAAAGGTGGAACATTATTTAAATGGTGGTAAATTGGGCAAAGCAGATGTATAAAAGGATCTGGGTATGCTTGTTCAACAGTCAATGAAATTAAACAGGTAGGTGCAGCAAACAATTGTCCTAATGCACCCTATTCTATGCTCCACCGATCTTAAAAGCTACAGCTGCTCATTTTGAAATATATGAACAGAACACAGTACAGATCCTCCAGTCTAGAATATTCAAAATTTACAATATGCACTGCAACTAAAAGGAGGAGGAGAGATAATAGTCCGCATCATCTGATAGGAAGATTGTCATTGCAGCAGTGTAGACAGAAGTTGCATATCAGAACCAAGCAGAAGACCCATATGACTTATTGTGCAGGCGTTGCCTGGGAACTTGAAATCTCTAATTAGCAATTTCTTGCCATCTGGAATCCTCTGAAATAGACCTTTGTTCCGAGTTAGAAGTGGAGACTTGAGAGGGTTCCAACTGACCTACTTAAATGGTTAGCTTAGGAGCGGTAGCACAAATAAAACATTTTTCAACTCCTCACCAACTATAGAACTCATTCCACCCCAATTCACTGTTGTCCCTGTCAACAGTACTCCAGACCCAACACAACCCTCCCCAACACCCTGGACTCAACATTCCCTGCTACACTCCAAATCTCCTGGATCTGAGACCCAAACCCATAGACCAACACCCTTGACTCTCCCCAACACTTCCAACTCACGACTCCCCCGCCACACTGAATCTCCTCCATCCCCTCAGACTCGACTTCACACACAGCACTCTAAAGATCTAACCCCTCACTTCAAATTCCCTCACCTGCCAGCCTACCCCTCCCTCACTTACATTACATACTTAAATTCTCTCAGCAGCTATCAAAGTGGCTGTGGAACTTTTGAACACAGATTGCAGCACCTACAACTGAAAAAGGTGTATGCTTTCAGTGCCACTGCTGGCTGTGGATTCACCGACGGTGAAGGTTCCTGACCAGCAAGTTTAGTCAAAAAACTGCAGCAAATATTACAGGATTTTGTTTTAGTCAGATCGGAGATGGAAAGTGGCATTCAATCCAAATTGGATGATTTGGACTAATACAAAAGATGTAATTCTAAATGGAGCAGCAGAGGGGCCTGAGGATGCTTATGCACAAATCATTGGAGGAGGCAGAACAGGTTGAGGAAATGGTTAACTAGGCATATGGGATCATAGATGGCATAGCGAACCTTTAAAAAAAACTGGTTTGACCTTAGCTCGAGTGTACTGTCCAATTTTGGGCAACACACTTGAGACAGGGCGTAAAAGCATTACAGATTAGAGACAAGATTCATTAGAATGGTCGCAGGACTCAGGGACTTCAGTTTGTTGGATAGATTGGAAGAGCTAGGCCAGGTCTTCTTCGAGATGATGTTGAGAGAGGATCTGATATAAGTGTTCAAAAGTTATGAGTGACTTGGTCATAGTAGATAGGGAGAAAATGCTCCTCTTGGCAGGAAGGTTCAAAACCAGAGGACACTAATTGTAAGGCGCATGACAAGAGAAGGTAAAATGAGACCTTTATGTAGCAAGTGGCTAAGGAGCTGGAATGCAGTGTTGAAAAGTGTGATCGATACAGATTCAATTATGGCTTTCAAACAGGAATTAGATGAAACCCAGATGATTTGAAGGGCCATGCAGCTTTGAGCATTAGGTTGGAGATCCAAGGCATCCATTGCTGCCTCAGGCTCTCAGTCTAGGAGGCCCTGGTTTACATCATTACAACCTGCTCTAAGTTTTACAAGGAAACTGTTCTATGCACCAGCCACGTTGAATGTACCCTGTTATGTGATTCAACACCAGCAGTAATATTTGAAATATAAGACTAAGATATAAGAACATGTTTACAAATGTTATTCCCTTATTTCAATATCATAAACACTTCCTTGAGGATCTTCAGACTATTAAGACACACAGAACAAGAGAATTAATAACAAAAAATCATTTAAAGCAGAAATGAAATACTCAAAGCAGAATTATGGATAACATTTAACTTGCAAAATGTACGAAGTATTGCAGAGGATATACATCACAGAAATAGGCCATATGACCAAACCACATGATGGTGTTTATGCTGTCTCCCCTCATCTTTGTTCATTTAACTTATCTCTATAACCATCTGTTCTTTTTCCCTCACAAGTTTGCCTTTCCCTTAAACTGAGCTATACGATTTGCTTCAAACGCTCTGTTGAGTAGTGGGTTTGAAGAAGATTCTTCTGAATTCCCTGATGAATTTCTTGATGACTGTCTTATGTTGATGTTCTCTAGTCAGGCTCATCCTCATAAGAGAAACATTGAGCTGGATTGAGTGGATCCAGCTGGAATAAGCATGATGGCAGAGGAACTGAAGAATATACATTAAAAAATCCACATTGAGCTCCCAATATTGGGAAAGCTGCCCGCAAATATATTGAGTCAGATGTGGGAATCCCACCTTCTAACGGCAAAAATGCAATTAGGGACATTAAAGTAATTTTTTCCTGAGCTCTGCAGAATTTAGTAGTGGCTCAGAGTTTGTTGACAGTCTTGTAAGAGATTTCCCACTTTGTGCCCAATCGAGGACTCCAGCATTGAGAAGGTGGAGGGACCGTTGTAAGCCACTTCAAATTTTTCTCCACCCTCTCATCCTAGCCATCAATCCCACCCAACAAACCCAAACCAATCCAATTTTCCTGTGTCCTGAGATCCAGGGTTAATTTTTTTTTAATGGGTATTGACATGTGGGTGTCAGTGGTTAGGGCATAGTTTATTAACTGTCCCTAATTGCTTCAGAGACAATGGTGTTGAGTTGCTTTCTTTACCCACTACAGTCCTGGGGTATAGGTACAATTAGTGATGGATTTCCTGGATTTTGACCCTCAACATTAGTGAAGGGCCAGCAGTATATTTCCAAATCAGGATGGTGCATGGCTTGAAGGAAAATCTGCAGGTGGTAATGTTCCCACGTATCTGCTGCCCTTGTCTTTCCAGGTGGTAGATGTTTCAGGGTTGGAAGGTGCTGTCAGATGAAAGTTACTGCAGTGCATCCTGTAGATGGTACTGTGCATGGGTGGTGAAGGGAATGAATGATAAAGATGGTGGATGGGGTCATAATCAAGAGGACTGCTTTGCACTGAATGGTTTCAAGCTAGAGTGTTCTCGGAACCTCTCCCACCCAGGCAAATGGAGAGTATTCCTTCATATTCTTGACTTATGTCTTGCAGCTGGTGGACAGTCATTGGAGATACAGGAGGTAAAATACTTGCCACAAAATTCTTAGCTTCTGACCCGCTCTTGTAGCCACAGTATTTATATGGTTAGCCCAGTTTGGTTCCTGGTCAATGGTAGCCCCAGGTTGTTGATAGGCTGGGTTTCAGTGGATTACTGACTGCAGGCAACTTTTCTGGAGGTGTTGTTTGCAACAGAGAGTATTTAGCATCTTGGGTGGTGAAATTTCTGACCTCCAATTGCATGGAAGACCTTACACTGGCCAGATAGGTAGTTAGTTGAAGAGATGCAGGATCCCCAATGGTTCTTCAACTAGCAGGGGTATGGTGGGGTTGTGGTGGGATTTCTGCATTGCCAGAATAAAATTAAGTATATTGTCCATGTATCCACTTTTTCAAAACTTTCTAAATTTTAAAGACCTCTATTAGTTCAACGTTTTTTTTCAAAGAGATAAGAGATCAGTTTGTTAATTGTTTTCAATGTGAACAACCACACATTTCTGGTATCATTTTTCCTGTTTTTTGCATCCTTTTCACTGACTCTACATCTTTTTCACAATAGAGCAACAACAACTACTTACAATACTTAAGTGTGGCTTAACAAAGGTTAAATACATGTTTAGCATAAATGCCATACTTTTCAATTGTATCTCTCTAAAAATGAAGCCTAAAGTTTCATTTGTTTCCTTCATGGCCTTGTTCACCTGTTTTGCAATCTTCAGTTAACGGTTGTACACAGAGGTCTCGTTGCTCCTTAACCCCACAAAGACTTGTGCCTCCGAAGTAATAAGTAACCTCAAATAAAAAGCAGCACTGAAGAAATTTTTATCAGGTTTGAAATGTTTTTTATCACTTCTCTCTCCACACAGATTCTGCCAGAGGTGCTGAGTTTCTCCAGCACTTGATTTTGACAGCAAGTTACCTCACTATTCTTCTTACAAAAATGTACTACCTCACATTTATCTTGTGTTGAAATTCATTTACCAATTAGTTTCCCTTTCTGTAAGTTTATTAATCTCCTCCTGTAATTTGTTGCAGTCCTTCTCAGTAATAACTAGCCTTTTTATGGATTTCATCCATAAAAGTAATCATTGTGAACAGAGATAATTGCAGAATCTCCTCTTCCAGTTAATTTTCAACTGTCCATGACAACATATTACAGCACAGCATTTTCTATGATTGCTAAATATTCAGGTATCAGCCATGCTTCAGTTGATAGCACTCTTGTACTTGGGATAGGAAAGTTATAGGTTTAAATCTTACATCAAAGATTTAAGTATAAAATCCAGGCAGACAATCCAATGCAATGTGGGCGGAGAGCTGGACTGCTGGATGTGCATTCTTTTGGTTGAGACATTAAACCATGGTTCCATGTGCCCTTTTAAATGTGAACAGTCAAATGGCACTATTTTGTAGAATAACAATAGGGTTCACCAGGCCAAATTTTATTCATAAACTATAAAACCATTAAAATAGATTATTTGGTGATTATCACATAATTATTTGTCAAGGTTTGCTATGTGTGAATGACCTGCCATGTTTCCTGCAATACAATAGTGACTAAACTTCAGAAAGTGTATAATTACCTGTAAAGTACTTTGGGACACCCTGAAAATGTCAGTGTAATATATAAATGCAAGTTTTCTTTTTTTTATGCAAATCTGGTTGCAACCAAGTTAATGCCAGGCCTAATAGGATTTAAAATTCAATGTTAATAGCATACTAAAGTTTGATGAAACAGACTTTAGACTTTCTACCCAGAAAACTGTTAAGAAATTGCACAGACATTTTGCTTTTTGTGTTGAAAAATACCAACCTGATATTAATGTAAATGTGGGTAGATCAAGTTACAGATGTAGTTAGCCAATCTTAATGGTTAAATATTTTTAGTAAGGAGATTATTGTTTGTTGTCTTTAAATTATTCCTTCAGAGTCAACACAGGCACAATTGGATGAATGGCCTTGACTGTACTTTAAGTTTCTATGTAAAGCATTAGAATCACAACCATCCAAAAATATTGTTTCTTTCTTCAACAGGTACCTCAGTGTTGCAATTTTTAAGCATTTTCATTTCCCTTGGTCATAGGTAATTGATTGAAATAAATGACAAGTAGAATAAAGATTTCAATTTAAATTACTGTGGCTTTTAAGCAAAAACCAACGGATAATTCACATTTGTCCTCAACAAATGGAGTTATAAATAAACTCCACCAAAATACCTATATCCTTTTATCAGCTTCTCTATTTGCTTGGAGATCAATTTCTGAAGTTGACACACATTTGTGAAAACAGAAAATGTGACCAACAAATTGGAACAAAACCCTTTTCATGGTCACCATCTTCCTCTTTTTTGTAGGCTACTGCAAGTCTGGACTGTATGTTACTGCTTTGAAAGATATGGAGATAATGTTTGAGAGATGAAAATATTCCACAAGAACATAAAGTGAATTTATAAATGAGATGTTGAATATTAAAGCACTTTTGAGGTTGGTAACCTCAACTAAAAATGTAAATCAATCAGAAAAGGTGAAATTGTTTATTTTAACAACTGGCTAACCCTATCATTTGGATGCAAGATGAAAAGCCATCAACATTTTTCTTCGTATTTACCAGCACACTGTATGAAGCAAAACATTCTCTATGAGAACTCAAAATGTAAACATCATGAAGAATGTAAACATGAGATTGAAAAGCAAGACTTTCATGAAGGCATTTTTTCAGTCATCTTGAGAAACTGCCCAAACCAGAATTTGACCTGTTGAATTGCTTAACTCAACTCAGCGCTCGAATTTAACAGATTAAAGGCAGAGTAATAAATTTGGTGCAGACATCAAAACTGGTCATATTATCAATCAACTCCATGTATGTAATCGCAATAGTGTAAAATCTTTAGTTTATAAAACTTTGCATAGATTGCAATGCTTCCTCACAATAAAACGGCAAATTTCATACGACAAATTTAAATTATACATATTCTATGTTCATCATTCTTTCAAAAAATTACCAGTTTCATATGACAATTTGAATTAACACACCCTCACCGAGGTTCGTTTCACATGTAAACTAAACATTTCATAATATTACTAAAATGGACAACACAGAATATTTTATAGAATTTTTTTAAAAATTATTTCCTTCTGCATAAATAATCCACAGCCAACTAGAACTATGCATCAGATTGGTGAATACTCTTCATGAGATCACCATGAGTTACAAGAACAGACACTTCCTAAGAAAATTAGATATTCTGTCCAATGGAATTCTGAGGATGTAGTATTAAGTGCTTATAAATTATGAATCTGCTGTTACAACTTTAGACCACTTTGATTTCACCCTCAACATGGCAACCAACAGCCACCCATCTACAGTTCCAAAGAGATATCAGTGTAATTTTAAGGACAAGGACTGCTATTCATTTAATTTAGAAAATGTGTACATTCTGATCAAGATACTATGATAAAAAGAAAAATTCAGAGGGTCAAAGAAAGTCAGGACAGAGAGAGAAAAAAATGGGAAACACAGGCAGAGAGACAGAGATAGAACATGAGACTGGGAAAAGCAGAGAAAGAAAAGTCAGAGACAGACATATGCTTGCAGAAACTAATTACAACACACCATATTCAATCATTACAGAAAGTTACAAAGCCCACACTTCAATGCTGCCAAAACAGAGGGACCTTAGGAAATAAATTGACTTCGGAAACAATGAGAATGGCACAACATGAAACACGAATTCCAGGGATTGTACTGCGCTGGAGGTCTTGGTGGAGCAAGTGAGAAGTTGGAAAGTTGTCTTATTGTCATACAGGGCTAGCAAGCTGTCCAAAAACACATTTAAAAGACACATGGAAGAATAGTTACAGAGGTCAATGACAGGAGTCAAGCCCCGAGGACCCAGATGCACTGACACAAGTAGTTAACTGGCTTCACAAGGTAATCAAGGTCAGTGAATTCATTTTTACATGCCATATCCTATCAACTGCACCATTAGCCCTCTAAAACACTCTACAATTTATTACACTATCATGACTAACCGATCAACCGGCTCTATCAATCAGACTTGTAACTATAATTCAGTTTTTCACCTTACTTTCAGATCGCTAACACTGCTACAAGCATCATACCGACATCTCAACTTGTACATGCTGCCAGCTATTAAATCATGAAAGCTACAGCTTTACTGATGCTTAGATTGCAGTCCAGATAATCTATACACTTAAGACAGTTTCTTGACATTATGATATGTGATATTTTGGTACAAAGGTATCAATCTTGCCTTCAGTCATCCTCTGTCAGTGTAGTGTGTTCAATCAGACAGCTATGTTCATGTAATGTACAGTAACATCAGTAAGCACAGGATCCAGGTAGAATCCAGGTAGGGTCTTTCTACCAAAGTATAACTAAAGACTGTAAAGTTGTCAGACTCTCTCAGTGCCTCAAAATGAAAATAAATAGTTTCCTGCGTAAGTAGAAAATGCCTTCTTTTGCAACTGTAGAGAAGCACTAAGAAATGTCAGAATCCCAATATTTTGTTTGTTTTTTTCCTCGAAAGACTGAACAGAACTTATTTATAACCTTTATATGTATTTACAGACAATTTTTACGAATAGAGGATATTTTTGAAATAGAAAAAACCCAGGCATTAGTCCAAATGTGTTATGGTAGTATTGTAAGTAGTCAATGTTCTGAATAAATGGCAAGATATCTGACTCAACAAGAACTCGACTCTATTTTTTATGTAACGTGGGCAAACATATAGAAAACCACAAAGTATATCAGTCGCATAAATAAAAACAGATTGCGCAACACTTAATGATGCATATCGATTTCTCTTGCATGACAAGATGGAGTAAAACTGGAACAAATGAGCTAGAAGATAATTGACTCTTATTGGGACTCCTATGGGATCATGGTCAGCAGCAGGGCTGAAAATATTAAAAATGGTGGTTTTATCACATCTAAAACTTATACTCACATTCTCTCCTGACAATCTTCTGGGGGTATTGAATTAACTGTGAGCATTTCCCCTGGTTACTCCACCTAACCTACGAATCCCTGGACACTACGGGCAATTAAGCATGGCCAATCCACCTACCCTGCACATGTTTGGACTGTGGAAGGAAACCAGAGTACCCGGAGGAAACCCACAAAGACATAGGGAGAATGTGCAAACTCCACACAAACAGCCACCTGGAATTATACTCGGGTCCCTGGCGCTGTGAGCCACCGTGCCACTTCTCCCAGAATCAGAATCATTACTTTGTGTATTTTTCCTTTCAGGAACCAAGAGATGGAAACTTGACTAGGAAGAACAGCAGGAAGTCAGTGATGACCAATCGCCAACTTGATTTCATATTTGCAGCTATCGGATTAGATAGAAGCACAGAATGCATTGAGAGGATAGGTGACAGATGGAATCTGCATGCAATGAGACACTAGGCATGATTTGACTGCAAAGATATTGAAAATGCCAGTTCATTAAGGGCAATGTCACACATGGCTTCCACTGTAGAAGACTCATTTCAGCACTGAAGGAGATACTCAACAGAAGCATGCGGATATGTATCATAAATTAGCTATTTGATAAAACTGAACTTAAACATTGTTGAAATACAAGGAATGTTGCCAAAACTTTTCATTTTGCATTCATTAGGACAAATGCTTGAATGACAAATTTAAAATGTTTGTAACAACTTATACTCAGCAGAAACCATGCTGCACAGTTGACAACTTAACTCTGATTAGTTGAGAAATTGCCATGGAGAAAGTAATGGGAAGCTTTAGGCTCTCCATGCTTCCAGATAATTCAAAAACAATAGACAAAATAACCTAAGAACTGTGGATGCTAGAAATCAGAAACAAAAACAGAAATTGCTGGAAAATCTCAGCAGTTCTGAAGAAGGATCACTGGGCATGAAACATTAACCCTGATTTCTCTCCATAGATGCTGCCAATCTGCTGAGATTTCCCAGTAATTCTGTTTCAGTTCAAAAACAATGCAAGTTTTGAACATATTACTACACTTAAAGTTCACAGCCTTCTACAGTCAAGCCCTACCGTGAGACAACAGCCTGGGAAGAGAGGACTAGAAAAGGCATATGAAAGACAGCCATGAAGAGAATGCACAAGAATAATTCATTTAGCTTTGCATGCCATATGGTATGATTCTATTTGTCATTTTTGTTTGGAATTATTATTATTTAGCGATTTTTATTTTTATAATTTGGCAAAGCAGAAGTTATGATGGTCAGTGCCATTTCAGAAGATAAAATATGGGACTTTTAATGAATGAGGAATTGGGATTGTAGTTACTTGTATGACATTTGGATGAGTTTATGATAAAAAGCTCAGGCAGAAAGAGGCTGTCTAGGTTGTGTCACTCATTCTCCTCCTTATTCTCGTCTTCCTCTTCCTTACAGTCCTGATTCTCAACTTTTCACCACAAAGCTGATGGCTATTCCCAAGAGTAAGACTGTGAATCATGTAACAGCCTCTAGGAATACCAAACCCAGTGTATCAAATACTGCAGAACCTCTCCACTGTGGTCCAGAAAGCAGAAATTTTCTTGCAGCACACCAAATGTCTGATGCATCACATTTCATATGATAGCTTAGCATCTATTATATGCATGTTGCGTGTGTGTGTGGATTGTGTTACAGAGTCAGAGAATCAAAGAGTGGTTTGTAGGGGATTTATCATCTTACTTACAGCAGGATAGAACATAATGATAAAGTTCAGTTCTGGGCTAAATTTATTAAGGGAAAGGCAATGAAACTTATTCAACATCTGCAGGAGAGCCATTCCCTTATAAGACATTAGATCTTTCCCATCCCTCTGGGTGTGGCAAGTTGTAGCACAGGAGGTACTACAAACAAGTTATTGCCATTGACGTCACCCTATGCTGCCCAAGGTGGTCATTAGGACCAATACTTGGTCTAAATTCTCAACCATAGATAGATTGGGAGTTTGTTATAATGTGAAGTTTACACTCTTGTGAGTGAAAATTAACAGGTTCAATTGAACACAACTATTTACAAGGCATGATAGAAGACTACATCCTTCTTGGAACCTTATAGACTTGGGCTCCAATCCCATGTGATTTAATATCATTATGACATACAGTAACTCCTTTTGCAGATGCTCAGTAGCTGTTCTAAAATGTACAAATAGCTCTCTGCACTCAATCTCCACGACCCCTCCCTACACAAGTTCTTTTACGGTAGACCCATTTAACCATCAACATGTAAATCTTCATCCCCACCCTACAATTTTCCTTGACTTAATGCATTAGTCTCCAACAACATTCTCGATTCTGTTGGATGCCAAATGAGACATGGACTCATTTGTCATTAGCTGGGAAGGTGAGCATTAGGTTGGGTTGGGATAACAGTTTCTTTTCAAACGAGCACACTTTGGGAACTACCTCTTAAAGCAGAAGTGTATCATCTGTGAGAAAATAGACCTCTGGACAAGGATCAATTATAATTGCCTGTGTAGCACATCAGTCTGCAAATTAGACAGCAATTTAGCTTACTTCCCCATGTGTTTCTAACCATTTATTAAAAAAAAAATCAGCCATAATCTCAATTGATCGCCATCTTTAACAAGAGCACGCTGTTGCATGATAGTCTCGAGTGAACATTTATTCTTTGCCTCAAGAACATCTGTCTTAAACATAATACTATTAATTTCTACTTGCAGGTAAACTGGTTCCTCTCCTAATAGCTCACAGCAATCACACAGATCAGAGCAGTTCCAACTTTTTTCTCCATTTATTTATCTCTTTGTTGTGTTGGTTCATTGGCTGCATCTGGAGGGAATTTCTGGGATTCTGTTATAAGAGTTTCCTTTTCAGTCTGCAAGGCTTCATTGTGTTGTGAGACTGCTAATAGCATGGAGTTTTTATTGGTGTTCTCTGTGTATGTTTGAAGAACTGGAATATGCATAACTGGCTTCTACCACCTTGCTTGAAGCTTCAAAGTTTATGAATCTATTTTGGAGATGTGAGACCTCTTTCTTGCACATTTGAGGATCTACCTCTTAGCCCGCAATCATAAATATTATGGATACTTTTGTAGATGTAGAATTATTTGAAGGTTCACTTGCTTGGTAGCTGAATTCATGTAACATTTTATTCCTGCTTCCCTGGAGTGGATCAGCTTTCACACGAGGAGGAACTTCTTCATCTGACCATGGTTTCAGCTTCTCCTTTTGGATTTCCTTAGTAGGTTCTTTAAAATGAGCCCTGACCTGTTGTTGCAGCCATAGCATTTAAGTCGCTGGTACAGGTCATTGGTAACTCCAAGGATGTCAATAGTGAGGTTCAGTGATGGTAATGTTGTGAAATATCAAGGGGAAATGGTTAGATTCTTGCTTGTTGAAGATGGTCATTGCTGAGCATTTGTGTAGCACAAAATGCTACTTGCAACTTGTCAGCCTAAACATGGGTATTGTCCAGGTCGCATTTGGGCATGGACAGCTTCAATACCTAGGGACTCTCAGGTGCTGATCACTGTGCAATCATCAGCGAACAACTCTACTTCTGACCTTGTGATGGAGGAGTCATTGATGAAGCAGCTGAAGATGGTTGGGCTGAGGACATTACTGTGAGGGACTCCTGCAGAGATTTCTTGGAACTGAGATGGCTGACGTCCAACCACCACAATCATGTTCCTTTGTGCCAGGTATGACTCCAAACAGAGTGACTTTTCCCCAATTCCCAATTATGCATTGAGAATGGGAACATAAAATAGATTCTAGTGCATAAATTGCTGACCCTAATGATTCACTTCCTAAAGTCACAAATGCAAATCTTATCTTGTCACAGTATCTTACTCAAAATCCTGAAATATTTAACCAAAATAGTTTGTTTTTATGAAACATTCAAAAATATGACATGGGTACCATTCCTTTAGGTCTTTTCAAAGAAAAAACATATTTACACTATTGATAAATAATTATTTTCTAATTGATTTCATCCAACTAGTGAAGTGAAGCTCACTCAGTAAAAGCAGTTGGGCTACCCATTTGGCCTGGTCCTCCCCTCGTCAGACGCAGACAGCAGCAGAGACAGGATGAGGCATTGAAATGGCCATTACTTGGCTATTTAAGGTGCTCAATAGGTCCAATGGAGAACAGATCACACAATGTTGCCACCACTGCCTAGAAAATGGGAGAGTGCCCAAAACAGTTCTTCAATATTTTGGTCTTATTATGACACCTGCATTTTATATTGACTGATTTAGTCATTGATATGAATGACAAACTGATGTGCAAAATATCTTAATGATATTAAAAGTATAGTTTATGCTTGTGTTGCTAAGTAATATTTTGAAAACTGTACAAATACTCGCACCGAGTACACCTTCAACGGAATTAAGTTTTCAACAGCAATTTAGGCTGTTACTATTGGTGGTATTTCTTGTCAGAACCTATAGCTGCTACACAAATTTTCAAAATAGCCTAATTAAATACAAAAGAAATGTTGACAATACACAATGAAGATTTGTATTTAGGATCTATGTAATACTTATTAATGTCATACTATTCATTAGTCAAAAAACTAGCGTTGTTTCTGTTTATTTAGCTGAACATTTAATATTTAGTCAAAAACATACTGATCTCTACATTTTGCCCTTTATACTTCAGGTATTGGTTTTCCTTTTTTTAATAAATTACTTCAGTTTTAAGCCTACAATGTAAATTGCATTATCTTCCTATGATAGAAAAAAGGCAGAAGAGTTGTACTGTCACCTAGTGGGCAAATATATGCAGGCATTAATTCAGCATACCAGACACAAATGAACTAACTGCATATGAAGTTCATGCGACACGTTGCAAGGAATCTTTGGTGCTACAACACAATTTACACTTCAAAAGGGGCAGCCGCATGAAGAAATAGCATGGGGGTGGCACAAGTTACAACCTTGGAAGGCGCTGCTATAACAGGCTTGGTCAATTGCTACATTTATCTTGCAACAGTACACAGTCTTGGCACTGCACTGGTAGAGGAAGTGAACGCTTCAGGTCATAGATGAGGTAACAATCATGAGGTTGCTTCGAACTAAATGTGACTCAATTTTCTTGAGCAGTATTGGATATGTGCTCATCCAGAGTCTGTTCCATCAGATTCCTGTCTTATGCCTTGTAGGTGGTAGGTAACATTCAGGGAACTGGGAGGTGAGTTACAGCATTGCCTTCCCTTTTCTCAATGGCTGTTCTGGCCTTTGAGGCCCGAGCGCTGCACTGTCTAATGCTGTGATCAGCACGCCAGCATCAGTCACTGCGTACAGAACATCGAAGCAGCTCTGCACAGCTTAGAGAAAACATTAGTAAGTTACTCTGTGCAAAATTCCCAGTTGCTGGCTTGTTCTTGTAGCTGCAATATTTATCTGACTAGTCCAGTTACATTTTTGATCAAGAATAATCCACGAAATTAATACTCAAATCAGGTGCAATTCAGGGGTTTAAAACATACACCTCCAGAACTTTGTCAGTTTATTCCCCTCAGCCTTTTTCTTCCTACAAATCGCAATGCATCCTTAGCCTCATCATTATTCTGGAGACTTGCAGATTTGCACATTAAACTCGCCATAGTAATCTACCTTGTAGACAGCCTTTTACTGATATCTTAAATGCAAATTTTTAACCCAGGTATTTGATAGTATAAATTGTGAAGTTTAATTTCCTCAGCTAATAAATTGCTCATTGCAAATCCAAAGGTGTCAAACTTTTAAATTTCTTTGCGCTTTTCCTTGTCATCTCTTTTTTCACACTTCTTTTCTGTCCATTCTTGGGATTTGAGACAGCATCTATTGCCTATCCTCAATTGATCCATGCATGTTTACAGCAAAGAGAGGAGGCTATCCGACCTATCATATCTGCACTGGTCAACAAAGATCAGACTACACCAATCCCATTTTGGCCTATAGAGCTGGGGGCTACAGCAACACAAGTGAATACCTAAACACTGCTTAAATTGTTCAAGAGTTTCTGACTCAACTATCCTTTCCTAAAGTGAGTTCCAGCCTCCTACAACCCTCTGGGTGAAAAAAAATTCTCCTCAACTCTCTTAGCCTTCTACCTCCAACATTAAAGTTGTGCCCCTTGTTCTTGAGTCCTCTATTAATGGAGTCAGTTAGCTGAGTTATTTGGATGGCTGGATTGCGATGCAGAATGAAGCAAACAACATGCCACACTGGCTGAGGTTACCATGAAGATCCCACCATCTCAAAATCACCCCTCACTTGAGGTGTGGTGACACTCAGAGTCACGCAGCATGGAAACAGACCTTTTGGTCCAACTTGTCCAAAACAACCAAGTTTCCGAAAACTAATCTAGTCCCACTTGCCTGCGTTTGTCCCAAACCCTCTAAACCTTCCTTTCACATCCTATCCAAATGTCTTTTAAACGTTCTGACTGCATGTGCACTTCCTCTGACAGGTCATTCCCCATATGAACCACCCTCTGCAGGAAAACCTCAGAGAGAGTAGTCCCGTGGCCCTCTGAAACTATGAAGACTTTTACAAAGGCAGTGCCTTCCTATTCATCCTCTGTGCCTCTCATAGTCTTATAGAACTCTATCAGGTTTCTTGAGAGTATTGTGTAAACTGCCTTCTCGAATCAATGCAAGTGATGTGATATATGGACAGTCACAGTGCCTTTGTTCCATTGCAGCTTGATAACTCTTAAATGGCCTAGGAAGCCACTCAGCCTCTGGAGTTAATCACACTGCTCTAGATGTGAAATCATATATTGGGCAGACTGGTTAAGGATGGCAGATCTCCTCTCATGAAAGACATTAATAAACTATATCTGTTTTTACAACAATGCAGTAATTTCATGATCACGATTATGAAGACTAGCATCCTAATTCAGTCTTGCTAATGAAACTTAAATTCCCATAGCTGCCATGGTTGGATCTGAACTTCTCTCTCTAGAACATTAGCTGTAGCCTTTGGACTATTAGTCTATAACATTACGACTGCACCACATCCCCTTCTCTGCCTTAATTTTTCTTTCCCCTATTTATTTTTCTTTCTGTCCCTGATTTGATTCCAAATCAATCTAATTTCCAGTCATTCCTTACTTGCTTTCTTAATCTATAAATTACATCAGTTAAGAAGATAGACTGCTGACCTCAATATTTGCTGATGTCTCAGATACTCTGTCATTCTCTAGGCATCATTATCATCCTAGATTTCCAGTAAGTTATAGCAGAAAAAGTTTATCAGCAGAAGGGTTACAAAAAATTTAACGGTGCATGTTATGAGATGTTCCTTTTCAACAAGATCTGACTTAATAAGAATCATGTACACCATAGCATTCAGAAAATTCCACTTTCTACAATTCCAAATTAACTTCATCGATGAAATAGGATTAATGTCTAATTTATTCCCAAATGTTGCAAGGTTTTATGAGTGTCAGTAATAAAGGAAAGGTTTTTATTATTAATTTTATGGACAGCATCAATTTAGAATGATACATTAAAATTTACATAAGAACAATGAGGAATTATTTCAATTATGTTCACATATTGCTAGCTTCTCCTTTTACACCCCTCCTGTTAACATTAGTTAAGAACATCATAGTTTCAGAATCGTAGAGCGGATCAGTGGTAACAACCAAGCTCTTCATTAAAGCAGGAAATACTTGAAATGGCTAGACACTGGAGTTTTAAAATATCTTTGAAGGTGCTTTGTCAGATTAGTTAGCATACGTATGGATCTCTCTTTTCAATTAATTCTGAATATTTCATTGCAAATCCAAGAGACTTGTTTAGAGTTTAAAGTATGTTGTCAAACATGTTTACATTTGGTATGCTGGACTTGGTAGTCTCAAAGGATAGCTATTTACTGTTATCATTTTGTACTAGACGAGCATGGAATCTGATGTTCAGCCTTGAAAATTGCTTACAATTTAGAATTTATTGCAGTGAGCCCAACAAAGCACGTCAACAAACTATTACAGGATTAGTATCAGCGTTCACCACCAAAGAAAATATCATTAAGTTTAGGAGTATGAATATATAGACAAGTAGCTTCTGCCAGCTTACACACTGTTTAAAGCTGGTATTCACATTGTAACCGAACAACCACAAACATTTTAACCGCCTGATAACAGTCAATTATTGGCACAGAAGAGCCATAAAAAGTTTAGTGGACTTGTAAATATTTAATTAGCTGTTAAAACCGTGCTACCTTGTATATTTTCACACATTTATGAAATGTGTACTTTGATAAAGGAAAGATGCACTACTGCACATGGTTTACAGAAATAGAAGAGTTAAGAAAGGCTATAAATTGAATTTAACAATGAAATATAAATCCTGCTGACATGCAAATCAGATATTGAATGGCAAGAAATAATGCACATGAGGTTTTATAACACATTGAAGCAAAATGAGAAGTATTTAACCAAAGGAAAACCTAGGTGATTTAAAAATGAGAGGAGTATTAAAAAGGTCTCAGACATGCAGCTTGTTTTTAATACTACTGTCTGGTAGACATTAACAACAAGGGGTAACATCTAGAAGTCTTGGATAAATAAACAGTTGCATAATAGCACTGCATAACTGAGGCAGGTTACATGGTCTGACCTGCTTTAGTTAAGACAAAATACCTGAAGCTCCAATCCTAGTTATGCAGGTTTATTTCTTCACACAATATATAGAATAAGATTGTTTTTAGAAACAATCAATTTAGCTCATCTTTGAAAACAATGGTCTGAAATTAATTGTTTTGCTATCCTGTCAAAATACAGACATCAGAAATAGCATAAAACTTTTGTTATCTAAAAAGAAGATGTCACTGCAAACTAAATTTAAAAATTAGCTGGTTGATAGTGAATACACTTCAAAAACATATGTACAATCATGATTGTTAAATATCCACAGAAGAACAATCGTAAAATGTATTAATCTTGACGTTTGCACTGAACTTTTAGAGGAAAATTGGTCTGTCCGCATTCACTTACATCAAACCTATGTAATGTATCAAAAAGTCTTGCTCGTTCATCACTTATTCATCAGATCCTAACCACTCCAAAACTTTACCCACCTGTACTCAACTACAAGTTTCTTCATTGTCACATATGGTTTTCAACCACTTGAATCCCATCCTGGAAGTCATTTTGAAAACCTTTCTCATTCTAACCTCCTTAAAAACTTTATCAAAAATTCATAGACATTGAGATGAAGGATAGACTCCTGTAGGGCTCTGAGTGATGTGGGCTTTGTAGCTGAACCAGTTGAGAGGTCTTGTGATGCCGATCTTAGGAGCATATCCCTCCATCTTTTGACAAGTGGCATAATGGGTCTTTTGAGAGAGACAGCACTGACTTGCTGATAGCTGCTTATTAAATGCCTGTTAGCAGCCTAAATTATTTCATTAATATCCACTTACATAACTTAGCTGACATGTCTAAGAAACTAGACTCCAAGACATCTGAACATGGAAATCAGAGCAGGTGCCTGACACAGTGGCTCAGCGGCTAGCACTGCTGCCTCACAGCACCAGGGTTCGATTCCACCCTCAGGTGACTGTCTGTGTGGAGTTTGAATTCTCCCTGTGTCTGCATGGGTTTCCTCCCACAGTCCAAAGATGTGCAGGCTAGGTGGATTGGCCATGCTAAATTGCCGTAGTGTTCAGGGAGGTGTAGATTAGGTGGGTTATAGGGGGATGGGTCTGGGTGGGATGCTCTGAGGGCCAGTGTGGATTTGTTGGGCTGAAGAGCCTGTTCCCACACTGTAGGGATTCTATGATCTAGGATATTCAGCTTGCCGCTTATTCTGAGTGACCATCACGTTGGATACCAGGCACTCTCTACGGCATAGGCCACTGCACCCAACGTTCGCATCCAATATGCGTCAGCATCAAAGAACCCCGACAGCACATTTTTAATCCACTTACAGGATCCTTCTGCACTTCAACGCTGCACCTCATGCTGCATTGATAGTTGCCAATATAGTGTTGCTGCAACAAAGCAAGACTAGACTAGACTCTTTACAGACTGTCATAGACTGACTCACTTTGAGCCTATCTAGATGCTCATAGCGTCTCTTCCTTGTCTTGTCTTTTTGGCCTTTGCTTGCTCAGCTAGAGATATGAGGCTTGTATTACTTCTGTCTTGCCTTGTGCAGACAGAAAACAAGGTCGTTGGCAGCCCTCAGTTAAGTCAAGAGAGGAAGACTTCAGCCAGGGATCCCAGCATAGTATGTCAAGCACAGCCTATTATACCAGTCAGGGGTGTTGACACAGTCAGACAAGCACTCAAGCCAAACAGAGCCAGGATGCTTTCCACCCAAGGGCTGAAGAGCCAAATGTCAGGCAGGCCACCACCTGTCTCGACTCTTTCTGCCCTATTGTGATGTGCATTCCTCCTGGAATGAGAGATAGGAGGGTTTTAAGGGAGATGAAAGCTGTTATTTTTGGTACAGGTAGCAAGATATCCCTGGCAGCACAGAGAGCATATAGGGTTAATACTGTCGGGGATTGGGGTGGGTGGGAGCAAGTGAGGAAAAATGTTGCATGTATTAGTGAAAGTAGTAGAGCATGAGCCTTGGCAAGAGGTGAGTACAGCAGCAAAGGGTAAGTATAATGTATGCTGGTGTAGTGATGAAGATCAATGACCTTTCCTCCTACAGTACTGAGCATTTCTGCAGACAGCAGAGAGGGCTTTAACAGAGGTGGCAACCTTGGGCCTGGCTGGCATGGTCTGGTGTTGTAGCTTTGACTGCTGGGCTTGGGGAACAATGAAATCCTGCTTCCACACCACCCCATCCACCAGGACGTCCAGATTCTCATCCACAAAGTGGCTGACAATTTCTGTTGGTCTGCCACAACCGGGGAAAGAGTCAGGAACTGTGCGGGGCAGCTGTGGCTCGATGGTGCTGTCTGGGTGCACAGTTAAAAACCAGGCATCCAGGAATTCTTATGCTTGCTTTTGTCTTTGACACTGATGCAATTAACAAACATGTTGAAACAGACCCTATCTACATACCACTACGGTACAAACTGGAAACAAGACTACCCACCATGACAGACCGGACCATATAAATTCAGAGCGGGACAGAACAACAGCGCTTCAATGGAGGCTACATAGCACTAAGGAGGTCACGTAGAGGCGAGACAAAACATTTGCATGAAAGCCAGTCAGCTTAGGGAACCAACCAACAGCTCCAGCTGCAATCCGAGCTACAGATCTTCATTAAAGCATCGTTGTTACACAGCTGAAACAGAAAGTGAGCAAACCACTTCCTACAAAACCATAACTTGTTAGATATTCAATGAAATGTTCTTCATCATTAAACGGCTTAAAAAATAGGTTGTACATTTTTTTGAAAAGCACCAAAAATTGAATATAGAGAAACCTTTAGCACATATAAACATAAAACATTAATGTATGACTCTGCCAACATGTTATGAAAATACCTGATGTGAAGTCAGGGTGTTATTGTTTGGCCACAAGATATGCTATGACAGATGTTCCTTGTGAACTACTGACACAAACTTACTTACCAAGTCCAGATCTCCTAATCTCACAGGTCTCTTTTCTGATTTAACAATGCCATTGGTATTTTACCATTCTACCTGATATCATGGGCATCAAATTCAATATTCAAAAATATAAACCCAGAGCAGGTCATGAGTCAAATCAAGACATGCAATTTGGTAAAAACATGTGTACAGGTTATAAGTCAACTGGGAAAATTCAAGTTGATTTTACATTTATGAAAGAATGCACACACATTTGTCTTGAGTCCAACTTATGAAAATGTTGAAGAAAAAGGATTTAAAAATCAGAAAAAAAACAATTGAATATAATCTGGGGGGAGACCAAAAAAGCAATTTTTAAACATACTTTCAAATTCTGGAGTTGCAGCATTTTAATTGTAATGAAGGAGAACTTGCATTTTGACTACCAACATAGCAATTGCTATTGAACTTATTTTGCTTTTGAATCTACCAAACACAAATTTGCTTAAAATGCATTAAAAAGACTCTGCCATTAACATCTACGGCATTTCTAAGCAACATTTCGTTTCATATTTAGTACTATATTTACAGGTCAAGTAAGAAGATTGGACAACAAGTCACTTCAAATAATATTTTAAAGTCAGTGTGCCACATATTCTTTGTCCAGAAAATACATCTAAATCATTCTTGCCTCACAGGTGCAACTCATGTCTATTGATACCTAGTGTGAGTCTATCTGAGGTCTTCTGAAGACTGCAAAACAGTACCACGATCTACATTATTCAGACCAGTCAGGGACTGGAAGATGTGGGAAGCAGGTTTGGGAATGGTGGGTGGGAGCATTGGTATTCCATTTGTGCAGCTGGGCACAGTTTTGCCACATATGAATGGATTGGGGAAGGCAAGGCCCAAAACCACTTAAGCAAGTGCTGGCAGCCAACACTGCATCTGGAAATTTACATTTACAAGATCCACAAGAACAAAGAACAGTACAGCTCAGGAACTGGCCCTTTGGCCCACCAAGCGTATGCTGCCACATGGCGTCTTTCTAAACTAAAAACCTTTTGCCTCTACACAGTCCATCTCCATCTATCTCCTGTCTTTACATGCATCTGTCAGGATACGTCTTAAACACTAGTATCGTATCTGCTTCTACGACCTCATCTTGCAGTGCATTCCAAGCAATTACCATCCTCTGAGCAAAAAACGTAGCTCTCACATCTCCTTTAAACTTTCTCCCTTTCACTTTAAACCTATGTCCTCTAGTAATTGATATTTCTACCCTGGAAAGACTCCAACAATCCATTCTGTTCAAGACTCTCATAATTTTGTAAACTTCTATCAGGTCACTCCTCAGCCTCTGACGTTCAAGTGAAACTAAACCAAGTTTGTTCAATCTCTCTTTCTCGCTAATATCGTTCACATCAGGCAACATCCTGTTAAACCTTTTCAGTACCTTTACCAAAGCGTCCATATCCTTCTGGTAGTGGTGGCGAAGAGAACTGTCTGTAATATTCCTAATGCGGCCTAACTGAAGTTCTTTTCAGCTGCAATGTAACTTGCCAATTTTTATTTGAATTAAACTTTATCGTCTCGTGTACTCAAGTATAGGAATGCACAAGAACAACGAAAAGTGTACTAAGTCGCTATTCTCTGGTGCAATCTTGGTTGCTAAACCAGAATTTTAAAATAAACAACAGCAGAAAGCCAAAATGAAAGAAAAATGTCCAGATCTTAAATTCTAAGCCTTATCTCCATAAAGTTGTTTGGAACCACCGAAGCAGGCACCCAGGCCTAGCCACGGTCTGAAGTCTTGGCCAGCCTGCGAGTCTCACATCGATCGCCAGAAGGAGCTGCGTTCTTGCTACTGCTGATGCTTCCGCCGCTGCCTCTCCCTCTGCCTCTGATCTCTGGTGAAGCTTTGCTACGACTGCCAGTGGCCTTAAACGCTGGGAGGAGCTGCATTCTTGCTGCTGCTGCTGCTGCCGTCTCCGACCACCAGGAGGCTGCCGCCATTCTGCGCTCACCTCGCTCATCGCCAATGCTGTGCTGCCGCCGTATCTGATCGCTGAGAGGACCCGGGAGGAACCATGTCTATGACTGCTGCCTCTGATCACTGAGAGAAACTGCATCAGCTGCTGCCACCACCTCAGACTGCCAGGAAGCTGCTACCAATCCGCACTTCGCAAACCCACCACAACCCTACTACTCTGTCACCATCTTGGATTTTTTATTATGCCCCAACCGATGAAGGCAAGCATGCCATACATCTTCTCCACCACCTTATCCACTTCTGTTGCCAAAATCAGGGCAGTGTGGACCTATGCACCTAGATCCCGCTGTATGCTAATACTGCTAAGGTTCTGCCATTTACTGTACACTTCTTTCCTGCATTATACTTTCCAAAATGCATCATCTCACATTTGTTGGATTAAAATCCATCTGCCAAGTCTCTAGTCTATCTGCTACATTGCCTATCAATCTTCCTCATTATCTGCAGTTCCCACATTATTTGTGTCATTCACAATCTTACTAATTAGACCATCTACATTCTCCTCTATATCATTTATGCATATTACACAACAGGGGTTCCCTGGGAACAAAACTGGTCACAGATCTCCAACCTGAAAAGCACCCTTCCACTGCTACTCTCTGTCTGCTATGACCAAGCCGTTCTGTATACATGTTACAAGCTCATCGCCAATTCCATGTTTCTTCAACTTCTGTGTCAGCCTGCCATGAGGGACCTTGTCAAAGGTGTTGCTAAAATCCATGTAGAGAATGTCCACCACCCTGCCCACGTCAATCATCTTTGTCATTTCCTCAAAAAACTCAATCTCATTTGTGAGACAAAGCCATTTTGCCTATTGCTGATAAGATTATATTCTTCCAATGGTGAGTGAATCTTGTCCCTAAGAATCTTTTCTAATAATTTGCCTACCACTGCCACACAGCTCACCAGACTGTAATTTCCAGGATTATCCTTGTTGCCTTTTTTGAAAATAAGAAACAATATTGGCTATTCCCCACTCCTCTGGGACGTCTCCTACAATTAAAGAGGATGCAAAGATTTTGAGATAACAAGGCGTGGGGCTGGATGAACACAGCAGGCCAAGCAGCATCATAGGAGCAGGAAAACTTGACGTTTCGGGCCTAGATCCTTCATCAGAAACCAGGCCCCAGCAATTTCCTCCCTGAATATTCCAGGATAGATTCCATCATGCCTGGGCACTTGTCTACCTTAATGCTTTTCAAAACACCTAACACTTCTGTCTTTTTTTATCTTGACATGCCCCTAGTTTATCAACATACTCCTCGCTACACTTACCATCCACCATATCCTTCTCCTTCGTGAATATCATCCAAAGTATTTGTTAAGGACCTCACCTGACTATACAGTCCCCTATTACTACTGCTCTACTGCACTTTGACCCTTTCTGCTGCTACCACTCTGGGTGCTGCTGTCACCACCATGACAGCCAACTTACCCAGCCCCCCACCCCACCCCACCCCCAACAACAGTATCCAAAACGGTACACATGTTAGAGTGGGGAAGCTACAGGGGACTCCTGCACTGTCTGCCTGCCCCTTCTAGCGGTCACCCATCAATTTATCTGAACTTTGGGTGTGACCACGTCTTTAAAACGGCTACCTAAGATGTTTTCCGTCTCCTGCACTCTAAGTGTGTCCAACTGTCACTCCAACCAATCCAAGCAGTCTGACAGGAGCTGCAATTGGACATACTTCCTGTAGATGTACTCTTCAGGGACATTCAAACTGTCAGGATGGGTTGTTTAGGCTTTGACCTGGGTATCTGGAAGTTCCTCTCTGCTCCTGGACTGGGGCCTAAGGAATTTCCAAATAATGGTTTTCTGCAAGAATGTAATGCCAGACTCATACTTGCATTACAACATGCCAGTGACATTGATTTAAATGTGACTAAACTTGATAGTCTCATATTAGCATGGTGCAGTATTTTGAGGTTTTTCACAGATTTGTTTTAAAACATTAGAGCAATTAAATTTCTACTAATAACCCTGCTCTGGAATGTTAATCCTTTAGATTTCATACCAGTAATAGTAGAGATAGATTGTAAAACTGTCCATTCATTATACTCATTATTTAAATACTGTTTTCAGCTTTCAAGTTGTCATGTTTTATGCAGTGAGAGAACAACTATGAGTTCTGCTTGTGATGACATCTAATAATGTAATTGTATATTACTGTATTGTAGAAAATATGACCTTACAACCATGTAGAACTTCCAACAATAATACATTTTGGTCAGATTTTTCATCACACATTATGAAAATAATCTAATACCATAATACTCTTATTGTGTAAATGAAAACTTTTTAAAGCCATCGCACATTAGACATATTTGCTTTAACTGACCCGATTCCTACCCTTCCCAGGACACCAGTAGTATATTTGCATAATATGAAAAGTCCATATTAATTATTTAAAGGGAGAAAGTTGGAAGAAATAGCAAAGGAATTACATTTTTCAAGCACCCTTCACACCTTCAAGGTGACCCTAAACTCCACCTTACCTTTCCCTCCACACGTGAAAGAATGCTTTAAGATCAAGATATTTTAAATGATTTCACAAACAAAGTACATTATGAAGTACAGTAATGTTGTAATGTAGGCACTCTATCTCAAGCTTATATGATCACACAAGATACGGTTGGGTGCTCACCCAATATTAGGTGTCTACTTTGCTACCTAGATTATCTGAGGGCAGCAGTGTCTTATTTATTCCCCTAGAATTTTGGAAATAGGGGTAAGTTGGAGGCTTAAATGCAGCTTCAGAGGGAAACAGAAGGGGCAGAGTGCATTAACCACTTGTTCCACTCCCCAACTGATTTACCTTTCCATTGATCTTAAGTGGTAAAATTGTACTGATACTTCTAGGATTTCCATGAACATTTTGTGTTTAACAAGGAGTTAAATCATTGACCCCATTTATAGCAAAATTTAAGATTCCAGGCAACTCTTGGTGTAGTTTCAAATATCTCAGCTTGCTTTGATAGGTATGGATCGTGATAGCATGGCATATTCATTAGAAGATGCACAATACTGTATAGAAAACTTATCAAAGGCTTTCCCTTTATTTTGCACAACCACGGTCATTAAATTGAGATAGTAAAATGATAGCAAACAATAAACATAATTCAATATTGCATTACCACCAAAGCGGTACCTTTGGATCATAGCAATTCAAAGGTTTTAAACAATATGCCTTCATACATACCAATTTATTAGAGTTGGTGTTTGTAAGCAATGTAAATAAAAATGTCTACTTATCAAAATAAGCAGAACATGAAACAAATTTGTTTAGCACCTGGTAGTCAGTGCAAACACTAAGTGATAGCATCCAACCACGAACTCTATTTGAGATAGTCTGATAAGTGAGCTGTTGCCCTGAAGTTCACAAAAGTAGCCAAGACGATAATATAATAATTATTTAATATTTATTATTTAATACCATAACTTCTGCAGCCTGAAGGAAGGCATTCTGCGATGTTTTCTACTTTGCTCACTGCATGAGCAGGCCATTTAACTAATGAGTTACAACATCACAAAACAACGCAACATTTTTCTATTGCACAATGATATTGCCAGGCAGAGGGAAGTAGCATCAGGCAGTTGCTAATATATAATAACTTCAGCAAAATATGCTTAATATTTTGGTCCACAGGTGTACATATTAAAGAGAACATCTGTTGACCGACAGTGGGTGTTTCAGTTCTTTCGCAAGAATGAAAAATGCAGAATCTACTTATGGAAAAAATATTTAACAGTCTCATTTGCCCTTTTACCTTCACCATGGTAATTAAGGATAAGCAACAAATGCTATTTGCCGGAAATACTTTCAACACTTAAGGTGTTGTCTTGCTCTTTTCCATTAAAAATCTAAATGTTCAATTTGTGTTTTCTCCCACTACTATTATTTACAAAATATGTTACAAGATATATTGAACTGTATCTGGCACATATCTTCCATTACAGTCTCTGTCCTTTTCCAGATTTTCCTGATCCTTGTGACTAATTTTCCTTATTCCTTTTCCAGTTCAATAGAGTGTCATTAGAAATTTGCAATATTGTTCTCTCAATTCCCATGTGAAAAATCATACCAAGAAAAACTCTGTGAAACATTACTCAGAACAACTTTACAGTCTGAGAAATTTCTTGGAGGTTATTTTGGGGACCGATTAAAAACAGACAGTTTGTGGTTACTATGCTAATAAAATGCACCTGTTTCCAAGTCTGGATTTGGCCTGCGATCTTGGGCTAGTCACTGATGGCTACATTTAATTGTGCCTGGAGGCACTAAGCAAAGAACTGCCAGTTTCACCTCCATGTATAAACCTCTGCTGATGGTCAAAAGTACACCAGCTGATTGCAAAATTGAAGCAGCAGGACATTTGGAGAGGTGATGTCCTAGCATTATTGTCACTAGACTATTAATTCAGAGAGCCAGGCAACTGGATTTGAATCCCACCATGTGAGATGGAATTTGAACTCAGTAATAATCTGGAAATAAAAATCTAATGATGACCATAAAACAGTTGTTGATTGTTTCAAAAACCCATCTCATTCACTAATGGCTTTTACCTGACTTCACCTGATGAAGGAGTAGCACTCTAAATAAACCTGATGTCATGGGGCTTCTGACTAATGGCCTTTTGGGAAGGAAATCTGCCATTCATACCCGGTCTGGTCTACATGTGACTCCAATCACACAGCTGACTTATAACTGCCCTCAGGGCAATTAGCGATGGGCAATAAACGCTGTGTCGGTCAGTGATGCCCATGTCCTGTGAAAGAAATTCAAAAACTGGCGTATCGCAGGATGGTTCAGCAAACAAAGGTAAGGATTCTTGGAGGGAGCACTTGGGGTCCTGATGGGGATGGTACAGGTGAGGGGGCATATCCTGTACCCGTAGCTGAAAAGGAAGCCACAGAGAAACCAAAGGTAGCAAATGTGGAAGGCAATTGTTGAGGAGGTCATGGCCTGGACTTTTTTTCCTCAGGACACAAAAAAAAATTAAGGTCTTGAAATGAGTGGTCTTAGCCCTCAAACACGCTTGTCAACAATTCAATATTCTACCTTTAAAACCTCAACAGACTGAATGTACCATCTGGCTATACATTGACATTCACACATTCTACAACATTGCACCTTTCACAGTGGCAAATTACACTGCAGACATTTAGAGTCATAGAATCATACAATTTAATAGTCTACGCCAATCAACAAACAATAAACTACTCTAATCCCATTTACTTGCACTTAGACCATAGCCTACTGGGCCCTGGCATTTTAAGTGCTCCTCCAGATGCTTCTTCAAAGCTGTGAAAGTACCTGCCTCTACCAGACAGTCAGGCAGCACGTTCCAGATATCTATCTCTCATAATTTTGTTACCTCAATCAGATACCTCGTCAGCCTCCTCTGCTCCAAGGAAAGCAAACTCAGCCTCCCCAATCTCTCCACATAATTGAGACTTTTCTCAAGCAACATTCTGGTGAATGTCCTCTGCATCCTCTCCATTGTAAACTTGCTCTTCTGGTAGTGTGGCATCAGAACTGCACACTATATTCTAACTGTGGCCTAACAAGACTTTCTTGTTCCTAGATGTGACATTCCGGCTAATGAAGGCAATTATCCCATATACCTTCATCACCACCTTTTCCACCAATGGTGGCACTTTCAGGGATTTAGTGACTTGTACACCAAGGTCCTTTTGTTCCTCAGTACTCCCTAGGGACCTTCCATTCATTGTGTATATCCTTCCCTTTAACCCTCCCAAAATGCATCACTTCACAATTATCAGGATTAAATTCCACCTGCCCTTGCTCTGCCAATTTATCAGCTGATCAATAATAAATTGTAGCTTGAGACTATCCAATTTTCTCGTAATCTACAAATTTACTAATTAATCCTTGTATATTCACATCCAAGTCATTCACGTACATAATAAACATCAAGGGTACCAGAACTGATCCGTGTGGTAGATCGCTGGTCACAGGTTTGCAATTAAAAACAACCCTCCACCATAGCATCACCTTTTGTCTCCTATTGGAGAGGTTGAGTAGGTTAGGATTGTTTTCATTAGAAAAAAGGAGATTGAGGGGGGACCTGATTGAGGTCTTCAAAATCATGAAGGGTATAGACAGGGTTGATAGAGATAAGCTTTTTCCCAGGGTGAGGGATTCAATAACGAGGGGTCACGCGTTCAAGGTGAGAGGAGAAAAGTTTAAGGGGGATACACGCGGAAAGTACTTTACACAGAGGGTGGCAGGTGCCTGGAACGTGTTGCCAGCAGAGGTAGTAGAGGCAGGCACGGTAGATTCATTTAAGGTGCGTCTGGACAGATGCATGAGTAGGTGGGGAGCAGAGGGATACAGATCCTTAGGAATTGGGCGATAGGTTTAGACAGTGGATTTGGATCGGCACAGGCTTGAAGGGCCGAAGGGCCTGTTCCTGGGCTGTAAGTTTTCTTTGTTCTTTGTTCTTTGTTATTATTTGTAAGCCAATTTTGGGTCCAGTGTGTCAACTTGCCTTGGATCCCATGGGTTCTTAGCTTTTGACCAGCCTTCCAAGTGGGACCTTGTCAAAGGCCTTCTCACAACTCGTCAACCATGATAGGCATCTCTAATACATGTACACACACACAAACATATTAAGAATCACCCTGCCTTGTTGCAGGACAAGATCGCACATGATGATTAGCAGCAAGACATGACCAGGGAGGCAAAGCATAACTCCATGATATCATTTCCATTCACAAGGCATTACGGGTAGTGATTGGGAAGATTGCCGTGGTCACAAGCTGATCAGATGAAATATTGAGAGATAGGTGGCTATTTGTTTCCTTACATTTATATCTACTCTTGATTCCTAATTCCCGCACTATCCTCAATTACAAGGTTCAAATGGTCTCCTTATTCATACCAATATATAGTGGCCACATGTACTGAAACTTAGCCCTTCCAGCTTCATCATTTCAAACTCCCAAGATACACCTTGTTGCACCATTGGAGGAATGGGGAGGAAAAGCCACCATGCCTCCTCAGAAAGCGTAAGTAGAGAGTAAGGAAGAAGGCACCAGGGCAATCACTACCCCAGGCAGCTCAAAGGCAGCATTCTACAGAGCATACAGAATCACATTGAACAGGGATCATCATGGGGAAATGCCTGGAAAATAGTAGATGGTGGTTACATCAGGTGGAGGGGACATATAAGATAAGGCCATAATACTGCTTTTTCTGCAAAGATATCCGTTCAGGGCCTTGAAGGGTCAAACTTTAGAAGAAAGGTTTGAAATGATAAATGTTGTTTCCTTGAAAGCTCATGCAGCAAGGGAGCCACTTCAATCTCGATCCTTTACTTGATGCAGAGCCTGTAACCCATTCTTTCCCATGTGAAGAGGCTGGCTAATTCCATCCAGTGATCTGTGCAGCTCAGTACTGATGACTGATGTCTCAGCTCCACAATACAGAAAGTGCTGCAATGGGAGTCAGGCAACTGTCATAGTGACTTCAAGTACCTAGAACTGTCCAGAAATCTGTCCTCCAGCACATTATTGCATTGGTCAAATAGATGCACAAGGTAGTAGCATGGGAATCATGAAGGTTCACCACTAAGGGTAAGCACCAGGGTGAACAGTTTAATACCTTTAAGGCCTATTGTTTATTATAATGTTCTCGTTTTTTTGCTTTAGGTGCACATTGAGATGATGGTGAATTTGCAGTTGTGAATTTGATGGCTGTTTTTACAATTTTACTCAAGCCAAAAGTGTTACAGTTATTGATTACAGATGGTAGAGTTCTTGATGAACCTCAGCTCTAGGAGGAAAGGCATTTAACAACAAAGCACCAAAGTTTGAAGCTACAGGATATTTCTCAAATAATGACAGTGAACAGCCCTCCCACATGCAGAGAAAATGTCCAATTCTTCTCCAAGTCTTCTTTCACCTTAACTTGACTCTCTGGCACAGTGATGATGACAATAGTTAGTCTCTCATGATGACCAGCTTGTTGATCAATCAACTAGTCAGCGCATAAGTGCAGATCCTCTCAGCTGTGTAGTGCAGGGAACTTCTGAACTTGTCAAGGAATGTAAGCCTCAGCTTGAAGCTTCCAACTGTCCATTAAGTTACATTCCTGGTGTCAGAACGATTCTCACCATAGGAATAGCCAAAAATTGGTTGATGTGATCAGCAATGAATGGACTCCTTTTGCACAGTAACAATTCTGAGAAGCATTCAGTAACATGGGTCTTGCTGGTAGTTGCACACATGCTGGGCTTTCAAGGAAAGAAATTCTTTCTGGTCGCTGAGCTTAAAATGAAGGTCTTGCATGGTCAAACATACAGTTTGTGATTTCTGAATCACAGGAATTCTGATAAGCCTGTCAAATTCTACAGCACTTTGCTTCTAATCTTTTCTGACAATAAGAAATAATATATTGTCATTACTAAGAGTGACAACGCCTCAGCAATTTACTTTAGTGCTCAAAGTATTGTGATATGTGCATAATAACACCTGCGACATCACGAAAATTCCGTTAACATAAATGGGAGTGTTACGATAGCAATGCAGATTTCTGTAACTACTGCCTTATGAAGGTGCAGCCCCTTTTTTCACTGTCCACTAGTGAGATAATAGGAGCGTAGGGCTCACCAAAGATCCTGAGCGGGTGGGCCCTTCTCCTGAAAACCCTCTTGCACCTTCCCTTAAAGTAATTGGTGCTGCTCTGCCTTGTCTCCTTCCTCAGACCAGAACAGGAAAGTGAGGGGTATAGGGTGATAGTGGGTGGCTAGGTGTGTGCTAGGGATGGGAATGAACTCCAATTAGTTCCCATGACCAATCGTTATTTCTTCTGGAGCTGTGTTGAGTTCCCCATGAAAGATGAACTTATAGAGACAGGCCCTTCAGCCCAAACTGGTCCATGCCGACCAAAATGTCCATTCAGGCTAACCCCATTTCCCTGCACTTGGCCCAAATCCTCCTAAACCTTTCCTATCCATGTATTCATCCAAATGCCTTTTAAATGTTGTTAATGTATCTGCCTCAACCACTTCCGCTGGCAGCTCATTCCATATGTGTACCACCCTCTGTGTAAACAAGTTGCCCTGCAGGTCCCCATGTATTCTTTCCCCTCTTACATTAAACTGATGCCCTCCAGTCCTCTATTCCTCAACCCTGGGAAAAAGATTGAGTGCATTCACCATATCCATGCCTCTCATGATCTTATACACTTCTACAAGATCCCCCATCAGTCTCCTATGCTTTAAAGAAAAAAGTCCTAGCTTTTCCAACCTCTCCCTTGACTCAGTCCCTTGAGTCCTGGCAACATCCTTGTAAATTTCTTCTCCACTCTTTCCAGTTTATTAATATCCTTCCTATAGCAAGGCAACCAAAATTGAACACAATACTCCAAGTGCAGCCTCACCAACATCCTGTACAACTGCAACCTAACTTCCCAAATTCTATACTCAATGCCCTGACTGATGAAGGCCAGTGTGCCAAAAGCCTTCTTCACTGCCCTGTCTACCTGTGACTCCACTTTCAGAAAACTGTGTACCTGAACTCCAAGGTCCCTCTGTTCCACTACACTCCTTTAGGCCCGACCGTTCACCATGAAACTCCTGCCTTGATTTGACTTTCCAAAATGCAACACCTCACACATCTACATTAAACTCCATTTGCTATTTCTCAGCTCACTTCCCCAGCTGATCAAGATCCTCAGAGATAGTAGGACCTGCCGATGCTGGAGTCTGAGATAACAAGGCGTGGAGCTGGATGAACACAGCAGGCCAGGCAGCATCAGAGGAGCAGGAAAGCTGACATTTCAGGTCTGGACCTTTCTTCAGATCAAGATCCTGCTGCAATTTCTGATAACCTTCGCCACTGTCCACGATACGGCCTATTTTGGTGTCATCCGCAAACTTACTAATCATGTTTTGTATATTCTTATCCAAATCATTGATATAGATAACAAACAGCAATGGGCCCAGCACTGACCCCTGAGGCACACCACTAGTCATTGGCCTCCAGTCCAACAAGCGTCTTTCCTGTATTACCCTCTGCTTCCTACCATCAAGCCAATTGTGTATCCAATTTGCCAACTCTCCTGAGATTCCATTCGATCTAACCTCCCAGAGCAGTCTACTATGTGGAACCTTTTCAAAGGAATTACTGAAATCCATATCGAATACATCTACTGCCCTGCCCTCATGAACCTTTCTGATCACTTCAAAGAACCCTAACAAATTTGTGAGGCTTCTGAAGGGTCTCAATGTTCTGAATGTAGACATTGTCACGGTTGGGGCCAAATTGGCAACCGCAGGAAGTGCTACACCTGCCCCTACACCTCCCCCCTCACCCCCATCCCAGGCCCCAAGAAGACTTCCCACATCAAGCAGATGTTCACCTCACATCTGCTAACGTGGTATACTGCATCTGCTGTTCCCATTGTGGCCTCCTCTACATCGGGGAAACCAAGCGGAGGCTTGGGGACCACTTTGCAGAACACCTATGCTCGGTTCGCACTAAACAACTGCACCTCCCAGTCGCGAACCTTTTCAACTCCCCCTCCCATTCTGCAGCCGACTTGTCCATCCTGGACCTCCTGCAGCGCCACAACTACGTTACCCGAAGGTTGCAGGAACAGCAACTCATATTCCACTTGGGAACCCTGCAGCCCAATGACATCAATGTGGACTTCAGAAGCTTCAAGATCTCCCCTCTCCCTACCGCATCCCAAAACCAGCCCAGCTCATCCCCGCCTCCCTAACCTGTCCTTCCTCCCACCTATCCCCTCCTCCCACCTCAAGCCCCACCCCATCTCCTACCTAATAACCTCATCCCGCCCCCTTATCCTGTCCATCCTCCCTGGACTGACCAACTCCTCCCTACCTCCCCACCTACACTGACCTTTACTGGCTCCATCCCCACCTCTTTGACCGGTCTGTCTCCTCTCCGCCTGTCTTCTCCTCTATCCATCTTCTGTCCGCCTCCCCTTCTCTCCCTATTTATTTCAGAACCCCCTTCCCCTCCCCCATTTCTGAAGAAGTATCTAGGTCCGAAACATCAGCCTTCCTGCTCCTCTTATGCTGCTTGGCCTGCTGTGTTCATCCAGCTCTACACCTTGTTATCTCACTGGCATTAAAGATGCTGGTTTTATTACTGCCTGTGGCTTTCCTACCATCTGACATGTATGACAGGTATGGGAAAATTCAACCACATCTTTTTGTAATCCAGGCCAATAGAAATGCTTCTGTATCTTAGCCTGAGTCTTCCTCACTCCTAGATGACCTCCTACAGGTAATGTGTGTGCTACCCGCAATACTTGCTGTCTGTATTCTACCAGCAAAACAATCTGGTGAACTTCCGTCCATTTCTCATCTGCAAGAACCTGCCAAGGTCACTATTTCAGCATTAAAATTTTATCCTTGACGTAACAACATTCTGGAGTACAGTCTGATTCCTTTTCTGAGTCGGCTTTATGACATAAATCCTTTATTGTCTCATCTTTTGTTGTAACTCCATTAATCTTTCAGAACTAAACACCTCTGCCTGACCCTCTACCCGCTTAGGTTTTTCCTTTACCATTTCATCAAACAGAGTGTAAGCTAACTGAACATGAACTTCTTCATTTTTCTCTTTTGTTTTCCCTTCTTGTCTTAACTTATGGATGTTGGATCCTGTCACCACACAGTCTGGAAAAATTCCCAGATATTATTCTTTTAACTCCTCAGTTCCTGGTTTTCTTTTGGCTTTTCCACAACAATGGGCATCACTCCCACCTGTGATCCAGCTATATCATTTCCAAGAACAAACTGTTTTTCTGGAATAGCCAATTTTTTCATCACTCCCACTATCACTTCCCCAGTCTTGATTGTACTTTTTAGCCCTATCTTGCATGGGGGACACCACTCCTATCTCCATTTATTCTGCAGATTACACTTTCTCAGGCAATATTTCCAAAGGAGTGCAAATATTTTCAACTCTTAATGTTAGAGACTAACTAGCTCCCGTGTCTCAATATTTTAACTTCTTTACCTACTCCCCCTGTTCTACCTGAGTATATCTTACCCACACAGGTGAAGTCTTTGAAACGATCAGGCACTACCTTACTATCCAGGCCGTGAGTAGGCTGTGCACTATTCTATAGCTCCTTAACTTCTCTTGGGGTTTTCTTTGCAACCTCAACTAATCCCACTGGTTTAGCCTCTTCTACTACATCCTCTTTCCCAGTGCCTTTCTTAAACCACCAGCACTGTGACTTTGTGTGTCCCATCTTGTTGCAGCGAAAACACCTGAGGTCTTTCACTTTTTTTCATACCCTCTTGGGTTTCATTTTTACCTGTGGTAAACTGTTCCCAGTGTGATCTATTTGTTGTTTTTCACTGAAGGATCTCCCTTTTTCCAAATTTCTATCCTTTATGGAATGAAACTGCTGTCAGAAGCTAGATTTCGATTTATGCACTAATGCATATTCATCCGCCATCTCTGCAGCTCTTCTCACTGTTTTAACTTTTTTGTTCTTTAACATGAGTTCTTATCACTTCTGCAAGTGAGTTGTTAAACTCCTCCAGCAGAATAATATCTCTAAGAGCCTCATATGTCTTTTCAGTCTTGAATGCTCTCATCCATCGGTCAAAGTTGCTCTGTTCAATTCTTTCAAAATCGATATAAGTCTGACATTTCTGAACCGTTGTCTATATGCTTCTGGTACTAATTTGTCGGCACTCAAACTCGCCGGTTTTACTTCTTCATATTCCCTTGACACCACCTCTGACAATGCTGCAAACACCTCACCTGCTCTGCCTACCAACTTGGTCCGAATTAACATTACCCACAGTCTCTGGCCAGTTCAACTGTTTAGCCAATTTCTCAAAGGAAATAAAAAAGTCTTCCATATCTTTTTCGTCAAATTTTGGTAAGGTTTGGGCATATTTGTATATATCCCTACTAGACTGCTAGCTACAATAAGTTTACTCATCATCACTTCAATCTTGTACATTTACTTCCATCATTTGAAGTCTCTTCGTTGCAAGTTCCAACTTCATCGTTTCCAACTCGAACATTCCTTTCTTTTCTTTCTCTTCTGCTTTTAACCATAATTCAAACTCTCTCTGCTGCCTTTCTTTTTCTTCAGCTAGGGCATTTCTTTCCTTTTCTTTTTGTTCTGCTAGAACGCTTCTTTCCCTTTCTTGCTCTTCTGCTCTTAACCAAAATTCAAACTCTTTCTCCTTCTTTTCATTTTCTAACTTCAGTGGTCTCATTTGCAGTACAATTTTTTTTCTAACTCCACTGCACTTGACTGTTTCTCTGATATATCTAAATGCTTGACAAACTCTGTTACAATTTTAGCTGGTTAAACCCATTTTGTGTGCTAATTCTGAAGGTGTCCCCTTACTCTGTCTTTCTAAACTCTCTTGGCAAAATTTGAGAAGCATCTTCGACTCCCACAACCTCTTTAGCAATGTTAAGAGTCATTTCCACAGTTTTGATTTAACCAACAACAAGCAACTGAAATTAAACAGATTTTCCACTTCTCACTTAAGTTTTATTTAAAGATCGAGGACACTAATCCCCAAGTCTGTTTAAACCTGCTGGGACATTTCTTACCCTAAATCTGTCCAGATGTGTCCAAATCCATTCAGATCTGTCCAAATGTATTTAGATACCGGACCCAAGCCCCCAGCCTATTATAAAGTGGAGGAAGACACCCCTCTGAGAATTTAAATCGAAACACACAAAGAGGAGCACCTTGCCCTCTAATCCATAAATAAGAGTGTGAAAAGTGGTATAACCTGCTTCTCAGCAACTTCTAGAGGTTAAATAAAACAAATCCCCGACACTCACATTACAATTAACAAGCAACAATTCATTTATCTAACTCTAACAGTGAACAAATTAACTAAACTAGCAACAAACTGAATAAACTCCTTCGAGCTACTAACGAATCCCAAAAAACAAGAATCTAATAGTATACTGTTCCAATATATACAAGTCCTACATTCCAGTTGGTTCTAGAAAGTTTGATTCTTCTTGAAAGACAGCAATCGAAATCCAAGGATCGATTTGAAACTTTCATGCGTCCCTCAAAGCTGGTTTCAAAGTCGCATGATGAAAACCACAGGACTAGGCCATATACTGTCACACTTAAAAGAAAAGTTATGGGCCAGCCAGTAAGGATTTTAACAGTCAAATTAGCTGAAATTAAATTACTGCAAAATAGAAAATTGTACAATGAAAGCACGATTCAAAATTGGTTCATTTGCCTACTGGATAACAATGCAATCAGTAATGCATCATTACTTCAATAAAAAAACAATGGAGTCTCTCTTTCAGATTTATTTCAGATCAATTCTTTAAGTTTAATTCTATTATTGTGCAAATTACAGAAGAAATAGACAATCAAGCTCTTTGCAATTGGGCAATGCTCAAATTACAGTTTTGTCACTAGACCCATTCAATTCAAATCAGTAATAGGGATGAGCTGAGTGGATGCCATTATCATGGTGCCAGTCCAAATATTATGTCACATGCTGAAACTTCTACAAATCTACTTTTAATGAAGGTACTTTTCAAACAAGTCTTTATTGCTTCTCTCATGCAATGTGCATAACAATGCATCGACTGACAACATTTTAATTGGTATCATTACCAATCAAATAACTTTTAAAGCACTGAAAAGCACATTTCTTAAATATGTACATTTGCTAATTACAGATGCATGCTACTATGCTTAGTTCAAACAGCACTATGCATGGTCTGATTTCATGTGGGAAGAGTGCAAAGCTATATTCTTTTCCTCTGCAATAGGGCATTGTCCAAGGTTACAGGGACAATAACTTATCTAAACGGATAAACATAACCTCTCAGTTACCTTAGTTGAGGTTGATAGTTATTATATCTGCTCTTGATCTTCATTGTGTTGCTTCTCTTTTTACTGTGTGAACACAACATATGTATTATCTTTATTATCATCCTCAGCAGGTTCAGATTAGGATGAACTATAGCATGGGCATAACGGCAACAAAGTGGATCACACCCAATAATTATAAAAGCTGGTTGCTGGAAGGGGTTCATTGGATTTAAACTTTCAAACAATAGATTTGCACACAATTGTCCTTGTGAACAAGGGTTCATACTGCAACCAAGCATTTTCATACAAGATGTTAAACATATAAATCATTCAAAGAACCAGATTTCTTCACAATGAAAGTAAATTCTCATAACTTAAATATTTATAAATAACATTTTTCAAAACACTGAGTTGAGAAGTAGCCTCTGGTTTTCACACATTCGTAAGTTACAAATGATTGATCAAATGAATGACATATCATGCCTCAAGTTCACTGAAGATTCACATCAAATTAATTGGCAGAAAAGCCTGTTAAGTATTTGCTGCTTTGTCTAACAATAATTAATGACCTATAGACAACAAACGAAGACAACATGAACCACAGTGACTTAGTAAGGTGGAAAACTGGCCAGCTCCCATGTTGAGTCGGCCAGTATGTCAGACCCAGAGGTGAGGACGATTCCAAGGGTAGAAGGTCTCAATTAAACTGGTGTTAACCTGGAGTACCTACGTGTGATCAGTCTCTGGTACAAATGCACAGAACATAATTCATAGATGATAGAATTGTTACGGTGCAGAAAGAGACCATTCGGCCATAATTTAAGTTGGGCCTCAATGAATCTGATGTGTCAGAGTTCTACGTATAGGTGCAAAGTCAGTAGACACACCTTTCTTTTATGTAGATGTTATCAAAGCCTTATTTTCAATATTTGTTTTTAAAAACAAAATCATTTTGATACCCTTCTTCTCCTTACTTTTACAGAGCCAAAATCTTCATCTACTTTTCTTAGAATGCCTCTCAGATCCTGAAAAGAACGGTATTCCAACACCAAGTCACCTTTTACTTGACGCATATAGTACATGACACTGACCCAGCTAGCTCAAAACCGGCTCCCAGAGCAAAGAGAGCCCCTGGCAGTCCTGGTTATAGCTGTCAGCCAGGGCTCCCTGATTGGACCAGGTTAATGTCCCCATTCAGGGAACTCATATTCTATGAGGTCCATCTGACTGGCCTTGTTCCAATCGTTACATATCAAACGGTTCATTCTGGCCTCAAAATTGGCATAAAACAAATTGCAAAGGCTTGATACACAAATGTTCAAGGCCCAGATCCCCAGATATTTACATCATAGACACAACTGAATCTAACATGGCATACTGACCACACTGGAAGAACTACTGATCAATGAAATATCTTGGTCACCCTGAAAATGTGGTAGTGTACTGATTGAACAAGCTAGTCTCAGCTCTCTGTGGACTCATGGAATCATATGATCATAAGATATAGGAGCAGAATCAGGCTACTCAGCCATTCAATCATGTCTGATATGTTTCTCAACTTCATTCTCCTGTCTTCGCTCTGTAACCCTTGATCCCCTTACTAATCAAGAATCTATCTGGCTTAAATACACTCAACGACTTGGCCTCCATAGCCTTCTGTGGCAATGAGTTCCACAGATTCACCACGTTCTGGCTGCAGAAATTCCTCCTTATCTCAGTTCTAAAGAGTAGTCCTTTCTCTCTGAGGCAGTGCCTTTTGTTCCTAGCCTCCTATTAATAGACACTTCTCCATGTCGACTGTATCCAGACCTGTCAGTTTTCTGTAAGTTTCAATCAGATTCTCCCTCATGCTTCTAAACTGCAGTGAATACAGACCCAGAATCTTGAACCGCTCTTCATACGGCATACCATCATTCCCGGAATAAGTCTTGTAGGCCTCCTCTGGACCCCCTCCAAGTCCAACACATCTATCCTTCAATATGGGGCCCAAAGCTCCTCACAATATTCCAAATTCAGTCTGACTACAGTCTTATACAACCTCAGCATACATCCTGCTCTTGTATTCTAGCCCTCTTGAAATGAATGCTGCCATTGCATTTGCCTTCCTAACCACCAACTGAACCTGCATGTTTAAGAGAATCCTCAACTAGGACTCCTAAGTAGTCTCTTTGTGCTTCAGATTTCCAAAGCCTTTTCCTCTTTAGAAAATAGTCTATGCCTGTATTCTTCCTACCAAAGTTTCTGATTTCCAGCATCCACAGTTCTTTCGCTTTTCATTACATAACCTACATTTCAGGTATATTAGGTATATACAGGTATATTCAGGTATATACAGATATATTCCATCTGTCACTTCCTTGTCCACTCTCTGAGCCTGTCCAACTCCTCCTGCAGCCTCCACACGTCCTCAACACCACTTGTTCCATTGTAAGTACAGAAGGGCTAAAGCACAGGAGGAGGCTATTGAGACCTTCATCTCTCTACACTAGAGTAACTCTGCCAGTACCACTCCTTCATTCTTTTTCCACTTCTCTCTTTGGATACTTAGGTAATCTCCTTTTGACAGCCACAAGTGAATCTGCCTCTACCACACTCTCAGGCACCACATTCCGAATACTAGCCCTCCAGTAAACGAGGTTTCTCATCATTGCTTCTTTTATTGTAGATTATGGGGACATTTCAAATGACTTCATGTATTCATCTACATAGCTTAATGAGAGTAGGAAGTTAAAATCAGATGGGAAAGAACCTGAAACCACTCAAGCTAGGACCAAACTGCTGGTACGATACTGGAACCTTGGGATCAGCTTCAAGAAAATATGAAATACTATCTCCTATCAAAATTAGCAGTCAGTCATGAAGGCATATATCTAATACCTTCAAAAGAGAAAGAAAGAAATTACTCAAATGGAGGATCTTCATAAAGCTGAATATGCAATACCGTTGAGATCCCAATAATGAGAACACTGAACAAATTGTAAATTTGTTCGGATTTGCGTGATGTATCATTATCATAGCATGAATATAAAGCTTGGAAGAATGAAAGATAAGAAAGTAAGCAGTAGAACTGTAAGATTAAATTTAAACACCAAAAAGTCTTTACCATACAAACTTGAACAAAATAAACACAAATATTACTAAAAGGATACAGGAGGTTTAAGCTTTTTCTCTTGCATTCTTCTGGAATAAATTGCAAGAAAACGAAACAGAAAGAAAGAAACAATTTATACAGCATAAGGAAAGGATGCTGCTTAGTTAGATTACACTTGGTATATAGATGCAGCAGGAACTGTATCTAAGATATAAAAGGTACTGCAGATGCTGGAGAATCCGAGATAACAAGCATGGTGCTGGATGAACACAGCAGGTCAAGCAGCATCATAGGAGCAGGAAAACTTGACGTTTCGGGCCGAAACCCTTCATCAGAATCTTAGTTGAGTACTTAAATTGAAACCAGATAATTTGACTCTGATTGGTCAGAGTATTGCCACGGGAATGCAGCAGGGATTCGCTTTCTTCATAGTCATTTGCTCAGTGAGAAAGGCACAATGTGTGAACATAATCGTTTTGCTGAGAAAGAGAAGGTTCTGTCTGTGTGCGGATATTGTTAACTGAACAATAAAGGGTTTTTCTGGTGAAAGGAGTTGCATATCTGGATCTTCTCCTATTCTTTTCACTAAATCTAGATAGAAAATGTGCCAGAGAGTCTGAAAAGCATTGATTACTTAATCAATTTGAATGCTTAATAGATGCAGCACAAACCTTCAGAATTTTGGTGTATAAGTTCATATATTTGTCATTACACAATACCTTAACTCAGCCTAACATAAACATTTTTCTGGAGTTGATTAAGAGCAGAAGTTATAACTTTACTGTACTGCGATTTAACCAGGAAATAGACAAAATGCTTCACATTGAGTACAGGTCATTTTCACTCAGTCAACAGACATTTATAACTTATTTGCATTTTTTATAAACTATAGCTCTGTATTTGTGAAGGAAATGCCATAATTCATCACCACTAATGAGACAGACTGAATACAGTCAATATAAATAGAAACTGTTTCCATGGATAATTACAATCAAAAGACTATAAGGTAGTAAAATGGAAACATGTCTTATTTAACAAGGAAAATATATAAATACAGAACTTTCATCAGCTGTTAGATTCTACACAGTAAAAGTTATTTTACATCATGAGGCTAAATTACTTCTGTACGTTAATTGGGGCTGTTGCACAAAATTTATCCCCCAAATTCCTCGTTTTATTCATTAAAAAAGTGAACAATTAGGTGCTCAAAAAGTTACAGCATTCATTTTGAGTTATAATTGGCAATAAATGAAGTCAAACCTTCTTTGAAGTAGGTTTCCAACAATGACTTTGTAAAGAAACTGATGCACGGATATTCATCAAAACAGTTGACCTTTCTCATTAGATTTTGCAGAATCTCAAAACTGTTGCGGCACAGTGAAGACCATTCAGCCCATCATGTCTATTCTGACTCTCCAAAAGGTTTTGTGACATTCTTCCCCACTGTCCCTGTAACCCTGCATGTTTTTCTATTTAAATAACCATCTAATAGTCTCTAAATGCCTCAGTGAACCTCCCTCCGCTGCACTTCCAAGCAGTGTAATATCGTCCCAAACTACTTGCATTGTGAAAATATTTTTTCTCACATTGCATTTACTTCTTCTGAAAATCACTTTAAATCTGTGCCTTCTGTTCTTGATCCTTTTGTGAATGGGAACAGTTTCTTCCTGTATATTCTGTCCAGACCTCCAACTATTTAGAGTCATAGATTTGATTTGATTTGATTTGATTGATTTATCGTCACGTGTACCAAAACACAGTGAAAAGCTTTGTTTATGACCAGTACAGGCAGATTACAGCAAGCAAAGGATGTATAGATCCAAAAGACTCAGAGGCACACAGGTTACATTATTTGAGGCTAGAGTCCATTCAGCAGTCTGATAATGGCCGGAAAGAAGCTGTTCTTGAACCTACTTGTGTGTGTATTCAAGCTTCTGTATCTTCTGCCTGACGGAAGAGGTTGTAGGAGGGCATTACCAGGGTGTGATGGGTCTTTGATGATGTTAGTCTCTCTTCCATTGCAGCGAGCTGTATAAATAGAGTCAATGGATGGACTCTGTTCTGAGGAAGGGTCACCAAACCCAAAATGTTAACTCTGATTTTTCTTCACAGATGCTGCCAGATCCGCTAAGCTTTTCCAGCAACTTGTTTTTGTCCACGGATGGAAGGTTGGCTTCCATGATGGTTTGGGCTGTGCACACAAACTTGTGTAGTTTATTGCTGTTCTGCACAGAGCAGTTGTCATGCCAGGCCGTTATGCACCCAGACAGTATGCTTTCTACGGTATATCTGTAGAAGTTGGTGAAGGGCCCTATGGACATGCCAAATTTCCTGAGCCACTGAGGAAGAAGAGGCTTTGTTGTGCCTTCCTGACGGTCGCATTTACTTGGGAAGTCCAGGACAGGACGTCAGTTGTCGTGACTCCGAGGAACTTGATGCTCTTCACTCTCTCAACCTCAGTTCCATGCTGAGCTGTATAGCATGGAAACTTTGGTCTAACTCATCCATGCCGACCAGATATCCTAAATTGACCTAGTCCCATTTGCCAGCATTTGGCCCATATCCCTCTAAATTCTTTTTAGTCATTTACCCATCTCGATGCCTTTTAAATGTTGTAATTGTACCCGCCTACACCACTTCCTCTGGCAGCTCATTCCATACACGCACCACCCTCTGCGTGAAGAAGTTGCCCCTTAGGTCTCTTTTAAATCTTTCCCCTCTCACATAAAATCTATGTTCTCTAGTTTTGGAATCGCTACCCTGGGGAAAAGACCTTGGCTATTCACCCTATCCATGCCCTTCATGATTTTATAAACTTCTACAAGGTCACCCCTCAGCGTCCAACCCTCCAGGGAAAATAGCCCCAGCCTATTCAGCCTCTCCCCATAGCTCAAACCCTCCAACCCTGGAAACATCTTTGTAAATCTTTTCTGAACCTTTTCAAGTTTAACAACATATTTTCTGTAGCAGGCAGGCCAGAACTGAACACAGTATTCCGACAGTGGCCTAAACAATGTCCTGTACAGCTGCAACATGACCTCTGAACTCCAATGTTCAACGCATTGACCAATAAAGGCAAGCACACCAAACACCTTCTTCACTATCCTGTCTACCTGCGACTCTACTTTCAAGGAACTATGAACCTGCACTCCAAGATCTCTTTGTTCAGCCACATTCCCCAGAACCTTACCATTAAACGTATAAGTCCTGCCCTGATTTGCCTTTCCAAAGTGCAGCACCTCACATTTATTTAAATGAAACTCCATCTGCCAGTCCTCGACCCATCAGCCCATCTGACCAAGGTCCCATTGTGCTCCAAGGTCACCTTCTTGGCTGTACACTACACCTCCAATTTTGGTGTCATCTGCAAACTTACTAACCATATGTTCACATCCAAAATATTTACATAAACGATAAAAAGCAGATGATTTGCAAAACTTCAATTAAATCTCCTCTTAGCCTTACTTTCTCCAATCTATCTTCATAACTGAAGTTCCTCATTGCTGGATCTCCTATGCATTTGCTACAACATGTTCACATCTATTCCTAAAGTTTGGTGTCCAGAACTGGACACAATACTCAAACCGAAGACGAACAATTGACTTGTACCAGTTCAGCACACTTATTAATAAAGCTGAAAATATTGTATACTTTATTAATCTCTACCTCCACCTGTTCTCCACATTTCATGATCTATGTACCTATATATCCAAGTCTCTTTGCTCTTGCACATCCTTTAGTCCAAATGATCTTTCCACCAAAATGTACCATCACACTCTTCTCCACATTGAACGTCAACTGTCACCCAACCATCCACTCAGCCAACTTGTCAATGTCCTTTTGTAGTTTTATACTGTCCTCCTCTCAGCTTAAAATGCTCTTTGAACATTGAAATTGTCCTCTACACACCAAGGTTAGATCATCAATTGAAATCAGGAAAAGCAAGGTTCTCAATATTGACTCCTGGGGAGCTCAACCTTGAATCTTCTACCAGCTTGATAAGTTTCCAATAACATTACGATCTCTAGTTATTATCACTCAGATAGAGTCATAGTCAAAAGGTAATTTTGTTTTGTGGCTATGTCTTTAAGTTAGGATAAAATGAAAACAACCATGTGACCTGTTCTGAAGTCTGCCTGACAACAAGCCTGGGTAATGTAAGGCACTCACACCTGAAAAAAAAACACTGTTCATCTCCAAATCCCCAAGAATATGCTGAGAATATAGAGTTGTAAACACTTATGCTTTAAATTGCTGTCTCCTCTACATTGAATGAAACACAGACTGGATGACTGTTTTTGTAACACCTACATTCTATCTGGAAAAAGAATTCTTAACTTCCAGTCACCTGCTATTTCAATAGACAACCGTGTTCTCATTCCAACATTTCTATCTCAGGTCTGTTGCAGCGCTTCAGTGAAGCTCAACGCAAGCTGGAAGAACAACACCTCATCTTCCTCTTAGGTATCTCACAGCCCTCAGGACTCAACATTGAGCTTATCAATTTTACAGCATGACCAGACAACTGCCCACTCCAGGTGTGAACAGGTTATGTTGCAGACTGCCTTGAAAGTATTCATTATAATTCTTTTACTCTTTCATTGTATGTGGCTACTGTCGGCTAAACCAGCATTTCTTGTCCATCCCTAATTGACCTGGAGAAGGTTATGGTGAATTGACTCTTTGAATTGCTGCAATGTTTTGGGTGCAGTGAAAATCATGTTGCAATTAGGGATGGAGTTCCAGGATTTGACCCAGAAAGGGTGAAGAAATGGTAATATACAAGTCAGGATAGTGTGTGACTAGGGAGTGGTGCTCCCATGCATCTCCCATGCCCTTGTCCTTCCAGATAGAAGTAGTTATTGGTGTGGACGGTGCTATCAGTTAATGCTGTAAATTATAGCAGTGCACCTTGTAGATGAAGCACATTGCTCCCACCATACATCAGTGGTGAAGGTGATGAACGTTGAAAGTGGTGGACAGGGTGTCAGTCAAGGGACTGCTTTGTCCTGGATGGTGTCAAGTTTCTTGAATGTTGTTGGAGCAACACCCATCCTGGCAAGTGGGGAGCATTCCATCACACCCCTGACCTGTGCCTTGTAGATGGTGGACCAGCAGACCGGAGATAAGGGATCACTATCTGACTGACTCTTGTAGCCACAGTATTTATATGGCTAATTTCAGTTTCTGGTCAATGGTAAACCCAGGTTGTTTAAAGTGAGGGATTCAGCAATAGTAATGCCATTAAATGGTTAGACTCTTTCTTGTTGGAGATGATCTTTCGTTGGCATTGTGTAGCACAGATTTTATTTGATTATTTACTTATCAGCCCAAACCTGGATGTTGTGCAGGTCTTGCTGTACATGGACATTGACTTCTTCATTTTCTGAGGAATGAATGATACTGAACATTCACAGTGAACATCCCACTTTTGACCCTATGATGGAGAGACAGTCACTGATGAAGCAAGACCAACCTAGAGAATACCTGTAGTGATGCCCTGGAGCTGAGATGATTGATCTCCAACAACCATGACCATCTTTTTTTTGTCTTAGGGTTGATTCCAACCAGCAGAGAGTGTTTTTAGTTGATTTCATCAACTCCAGTTTTGTTCAGGTTCTTTGATGCAACACCCAGTCAAGTATTCTATTGAAATCACAGGCAGTCACTCTCCTCTCATCCTTGGGGTTCAGCTCCTTTATCCATGTTTGGCCCAAGGCTATAATGGAGTCAGGATCGGCCATCACAGAACCCAAACTGAGCATCAGTGAGTAGATTGTTGCTTTGCAGAGATCACTTACGTGCTGATAACCAGGAGTAGGCTGATAGGGCAGTGATTTGTCCTGCTTTTTCTACATAAGAGATATCTGGACAGTTTTCCACATTGCTAGGTACATACTAGTGTTGCAGCAGTACTAGACCAGCTTGGCGAGGGATATAGCTCGTTCCAGGGCAGAAGCCTTTAATACTTTTGCCAGAATATTGTTATGGCCCATAATCTATGTAATATGGTTTTCAACTATTTTTTATATCATATGGAGTGATTTGTTTGGACAAATAGTGGCATCTGTGATGCTGGGGACATCAGAATGAGGCCAAGGTGAATCAGCGACTTGGCACATCAGGCAAAAGTTTCAGCCTTGACTTTTTCACTGATGTGCTGGGCTCCCCAATCATTGAGATGGTGTTATTTATAGGGTCTTCACCTCCTGTTAGTTTTTTTCATTATCCATCACCAGTCATGACTGAATGTGGCAAGACTGTAGAGTTTAGATCTGTTGGTTGTAATAGTACTGAAGACGCACTCCAGAACTTGCTGCTCCCTTAGCCAAGCTGTCCCAGTACAGTTACAACACAGGTGTCGACCCAACAATGTGGAAACTTGCTCAAATATGTCCACAAAAAGCAGGACATATCCAATCCTTCCCATCAGTCTCCCCTCGATAATCAGAAAAGTGATGGAAGGTGTCATCAACAGTGCTATCAAGCAGCACCTGCTCAGCAATAACCTGCTCAGTGACACCCAGTTTGGGTTCTGCCAGGGCCACTCAGCTCCTGATCTCATTACAGCCTTGGTTCAAAAATGGACAAAAGAGCTGAATTCTAGACGTGAGGTGAGAGTGACAGCCCTTGCTATCAAGGCTGCATTCAACCGAGTGTGGCATCAAGGAGCCCTAGCAAAACTGGAATCAATTGGTTTCAGGGGGCAAACTCTTCAGTGGTTGGACACATAGGAAGATGGTCGTGGTTGTTGGCGGTCAATCATCTCAGCTCCAGGACATCTCTGCAGGAGTTCCTCAGGGTAGTGTCCTCGGCCCAACCATCTTCAACTGCTTCATCATTGACCTTCCCTCCATCATAAGGTCAGAAGTGGGGAAGTTCGCCGATGATTGCACAATGTTCCGCACCATTCATGACTCCTCAGATACTGAAGCAGTCCATGTTCACATGCAACAAGATCTGGACAATATCCAGCCTTGGGCTGACAAGTGGCAAGTGACATTCGTGTCAAACAAATGCCAGGCTGTGACCATCACCAATAAGAGACAATCTAAACACCACCCCTTGACATTCATTGGTGTTACCATCACCGAATTCCCCACTATCAACATCCTGGGGGTTACCATCAACCAGAAACTCAACTGGACTCACCGCAATAACACAGTGGCTACAAGAACAGGCCAGAAGCTAGGAATACTGCTGCGAGTAACTCCCCTCCTGGCTCCTCAAAGCCTGTCCACCATCTACAAGGCACAAGTCAGGAACATCACCACCTCCAAGTTCCCCGCCAAGTCTCTCACCATCCTTACATGGAAATATATCGCCGTTCCTTCACTGTCGCTGGGTCAAAATCCCGGAATTCCCTCCCTAATAGCATTGTGGGTCAACCCATAGCAGGGAGACTGCAGCGGTTCAAGAAAGCAACTCACCACCACCTTCTCAAGGGCATCTAGGGACTGGCAAGAAATGCTGGCCCAGCCAGCAACACCCACATGCCACAAATGAATAGAAGAAAAACAAATTTCATTCCCCAAAGGACATTAGTGAACCAAAATTGAGAATCTAAGGAATTCACAAGTTACATAGTTGTATTTGGTCAGTTTTTTTTAGAAAACATCTACATTTTTGAGAATGAATTTGAATTTCATCATTTGCCATAGTAAAGTTTGAACCTACTTCCCCTGAACATTGGACAGAATATTCGCTGAGTTTCTGTCATACTAGTCCAGTAACAATACCATGGTGCCAATGCTTCCCGAGATCATAGGCAATTTACATTTTAAATCACAAAACAGAACCACTTTTCCTTTTATCACTATCAAAGCACATTTCACGATATACTTTACGCTGTCCTTTTAGCAGAAATTCAGTTCTACTGAACAAGTCCAAAATTATTCTTCAGTTCTGAGGGTTTATTTCTGTTCCATTCTTTTCTCATCCTGGGAACTTTTAATCTCAGAACTGTGTTTCACAGGGAGGAATTTTCCTCTTAAGATGCTTCCTTGAGCCCATTTCGGCAAATCCCCAGCCTCATTTTATATCCTTATGAATTTGGTTTTATTAATCTGAAAGCAAGCTCCACCTGCACTCCTGTGTGCTGATCTATAATGTCTCACTGTCTGTTGCTGCTTTCACTCTCCTCGATGCTAACAGACTCATTTTGTCTTTCATCTTTCAGGGATACCTGATACCTTTCTCGTCTCAATATCCACCTCCACAGCAATATGCACCATACAGGCCTTTTACCCAGGCATAAATGCTGATTGGGTCTACCCAATAACCTAAATCTCTTTTATTTTGGAAATAAATAGACAGTTTAAAGCACAGCTATTTAGAACCCACACACTTGTTTCTGGCATTTTAGCAACACTCCAGTCTATCTACCGTTAGCACAGAGGTTTGTTGTTCTTGTCCCCAAGAGTAAACAGTTTGTGTCTCTATCTTGGTAAAACAATTTGGGCCCCCTTTAATCTCTCTCAATCACACCACCCAAGCTTGCTGTCAAACAGACTTCAGAACAGGTCATATAACTCCTTTCATTTTTCCTTAAATTAAAGACGCAGTCCCAAAACACAATAATCTAATAAACCACATAATTGTAACAATGTGCTTTGATCAACAAAGCTCACTTATCACTCTCCACTGAAATATGCTGGTTGATAAATTTGCAGAGTGGTGTCTTTAATGTGGAAACCTTGGATTGTAGCAGATGGAGGAAATCGTAATCAGCACTGAAGAATGAAATAATTAGGTCTACAGTGGCCAGCAATAATGAGCAAAAAAAGAGAGTATAATGCTAGATAGCAATGAGGCAAACATCTGACAGGCAGCTGGTATCATGATCTGTGGAGGAGCAACCCAAATCCTTTGGCAACAATGCATCGCAGGTGCGTGGATCAAACATAAAACGCTGAAAATGAACTGTTTATTCAAACAATACACTTACTCAACAGGAAGAAGTGCAAATCTTCTTTAACTTATATTCTTTTGGTAATGTTGATCATGCAATGTGGGTTTGGAAAGGCTAATAATTTATGCTTATTCAGTACTTTTGCCTCTGATATGTGCACATTAGACTGAACCAGAACCATACATATTACATAAAAATTGTAAGCTCTGTATCGAATCTCAATGCATGACAGAGTATTATGGAGAAGGCAGTTTTTCTATAAGAGTAGACTATAAGAGTAGTTGAAGGGCAACTAAAATTTCCTTCTAATTAAACAATCTTGCAGTATTACAGTGGCCAGGAATATACTTGCAAAATATATTCAAAGTTGTAATGGGTTAGCCAAATAGCAAAATAAATTTTCCTTGAATTACAACCATAAAATAATAAATGATTTCATGAAGTAGTCTTCCATTTGGGGAAATGAATGATCTCATCCAGCAGGCTGGCAGAAAACTGAGCACAAGTATAGAATACCACTAGAATAGGCAACAAATGATCTCATACACACAGACTTCTAAAAGAGTGAAACACCAGTTTTAGCCTTTAACCTTGTGTTGAGACCTGTACTCTTGACCTGACAACCAGAAACCGGCCAAAGTTATATCGAACAAGTTGCAAAACTTAAATATTTTGAAGAAGAATCCGTTGAAGTGCTGATGAAAACATCAAAATGAAACTTTCAGGAAGTTCTCTCACTCTTCCAATATCTTCCTTCATGAAAGGGAAGCCACAGAAGTGAAAATCTTATCCACCTCATCATGCTACATGGAGTCTGACTTTGAAGCAGCAGCTGCCCACCATAAATTTCACTGACCCACAAAGACATTCGCTATGCTTTCCAACTGCTTTCTCTGTGGAACTGCAGCCTAGCATTACGTCCAAGTCACAACACCTGACAAAACGAAGCAGCCTTACTATGTGAAAATCTTAAGGCCTCATTGTTGTTATTTTTCTCCTACTGCAATGGCAGAGAAGCATGAAGGCACACCACAAAGGAATAACGAAGCAGTAAATGGATCCAAAGTAAGTAAGGTTGTGAAAAGAGATTACTTCTTTAAATATACAATCACTTCTGTCTCAATTGAATAAAGATTGTGTTAAAATACTTTGGAAAGCCAATATTCAATAATTTGATATTTTTAAATTCCCAAACACTGAATAAACAGATTAATTTGCATTATTGACAGCAAAATATTTCACTCTTTCAGCATATATAAAATTATAGCAGCTGTTACAGACATAACAAAGCATTTCAAAATGTATAACAAAGTGCAGGCTGCATTTACTTCTGTGGAAACAAACTTCTACCATGATGCCTGATTTGCTTTCATGTCATTCATTTCATTCTCTGAATCTGTTAATTAAATTACAGCCTTATAATCACTATCTCTAAATAAATTTCATGGATGAAAACACCCTTTAAAAATTAGACTAACTTGTTACTCCAAATTGTGAGAATTTACTTTTTGAAGCAATAGGTGCTTATAAGAAACAAGTTCTAGAAAAACAATAAAGCAAATTATACCATTCATTCAACCATATAAACAGTAAGAGTTTCTTTTTCATGCTGTTCAAATGTGCAAGTCTGCTTTTTTTGTCTCAGTAATCCATACTGGTAGAAACTTTGTACAGAAGGAATGCAGGTTTGCAGCTATTATGTTACCAATCAGAACAAATAATGCTTAAGAAGTTTAGCTTTTAGAGTTAATGTTTTTTAAACCCTTAAGTGAAATTTTAAAGTACTTTCTAAAATATTTTCCTTTAAGTTTCTTCACTCCTCTCCATAAAGTCACAGGCGTCATGGGTGCCAGCATAGGCAGCAAGTTAGAAATCTACCACAATAAATATTAAGGGGCAATAAATGGGGCAGAAAAGGGGAGATGAGTAAGGGCAGCAATGACAATTATTATGCAGTTACTTGTGGCCATCTTCACATCCACAACTTCAAAAATTAATGATAGATTGCAATCTTTTAAACTGATACCCATTTTGCTCTTACCCCTCCTCAATCTTTATAACAACTGTACCATTCTCAACATTGCATTGGCTGAGCTCAGCCAAATCACACGAGGCCAAGGACAGAACACAGGCCTTCTTGTTCCATGGAGTTCAGTATTAGGCCATTATATCTGAACTAAATTACTAAAACCTCGACAAAAACTAAATTTAGAGTCAGTTATGATCCCAGAATTCTACTAGGCGAGGAGTTCATTGGCTAGAAATACATTGGCAGGAAATTTCAAAAGGTCAGGCATGAATAGACACAGTTTGCCTCATTTTCCTCCCAATGAAATCAGGGAGATGTAACCAATTGATGTCACCAGGCTTTCATCCAAAGTTGAAAGTGACATTGGTTTTGTTGTTAACATACAAAATCTCACACGGATAGATGCCACCATACTAAATGGGACAGATTTCAAACAGGTCTAGCATCTCAAGATTGGGCATCCACCAGGCACTGTGGGTCATGAACAGCAGCAGAATTGTACCCCAACACAATCTGTAACCTCACGGCCCAGAATCTCCCCACTCAACCATTATCATCAAGGCAGGGGGCCAACCCTGGTTCAATGGAGTGCAGGAGGGTATGCCAGGAACAGCACCATGCATGCCTGAAGGTGGGGTATCAATCTGGTGAAGCCACCAAACAGCAATACTTGCACGCCAAACAGTGAAAGCAGCAAGTGATAGAAAAGCTAAGTGATCCCACAAGCAGCTGATCAGATCTAAGCTCTGCAGTCATGTCACATCCAGTCGTGAATGGTGGTGGACAATTAAACAACTCACTGGAGAAGGAGGCTCCACAGATATCCCCATCCTCAATGATGGAAGAGCCCAACACAACAGTGCAAAAGATAAGGCTGAAGCATTTGCAGCAATCTTCAGTCAGACGTGCCAAGTGGGTGATCCATCTCAGCCTCCTCCAGTGGTCCCCAGCATCACAGATACAGGTCTTCAGCCAAACGGATTCACATCATGTGATAGCAAGAAACGGTTAGATACACTGGATACTGCAAAAGCTACGGGCCCTGACAACATTCCAGCAATAGTACCAAAGTCTCACGCTCCAATTCTTGCCATTCCCCTAACCAAGCTGTTCCAGGATGGTTACAACATTAGCACCCACCCGACAATATGCAAAATCGCTTAGGCATGTCCCTGTACATAAAAAGCAGGGCACATCCAACGCAGCCCATCAGTCTACTCTTGATCATCAGTAAAGTGATGGTAGGTATCATCAGTAGTGCTATCAAACAGCACCTGCTCAGCAATAGCATGGGTTCCGCCAGGGCCACTCAGCTCCTGACCTCATTACAGCCTTGGTTCAAACATGGACAATACAGCTGAATTCCAGAGGTGATGTGAGAGTGACAGCCCTTGACATCAATGCTGCATTTGACCGAGTGTGGCATTAAGGAGCCTTAGCAAACCTGGAATCAATGGGTGTTAGGGGGCAAACTCTGCAGTGGTTAGAGTCATACCTGGCACATGGGAAGATGGAGGTCAGTCATCTCCCCTGCAAGACATATCTGCAGTAGTTCCTGAGCATAGTGTTCTAGGTCCACCATCTTCAGCTGCTTCATCAATGACCCTCCCTCCATCATAAGGTCAGTTGTGGGGATGTTCACCGATGATTGCATAATGTTCAGCACCATTTGCAACACCTCAGATACCGGAACAGTCCATGTTCAAATGCAACAAGATCTGGACAATATCTAGGCTCAGTCTGATAAGTGGCAAGTAACATTCGTGCTACAAAAATGCCAGGCAGTGACTATCACCAATAAGAGACAATCTAACCACTGCCTCTTGCCATTCAATGGTGTTACCATCACTGAATCCCCCGCTATCAACATCCTGTGGATTATCATTGACTAGAAATTCAACTGGACTCGTCACATAAACACAGTGGTGACAATAGCAAGTTAGAAGCTAGGAATACTGCGGCGAGTAACTCACTTCCAGACTCCCGAAAGCCTGTCCACCATCTACAATGCACAAGTCAGGAATGTGATGGAACACTCCCCACTTGCCTAGTTGAGTGTAGTCCCAACAACACTCAGGAAGCTTGACACCATCCAGGACAAAGCAGCCCTCTTGATTGGCACCACATCCACAAGCATCTACTCCCTCCACCACTGACGCTCAGTAGCAGCAGCGTGTACTATCTACAAGACACACTGCAAAAATTCACCTAAGATCCTCAGACGGCACCTTCCAAACACACAAACACTTCCATCCAGAAGTACAAGGGTAGCAGATATATGGGAACATCACCGCCTCCAAGATCCCTTCCAAGCCACTAACCATCCTGACTTGGAAATATGTTGCTGTTCCTTCACTGTCACCGGGACAAAATCCTGGAATTCCCTCACTAAAGGTATTGTGGGTCAATCCACAGCGGATGGGTTGCAGCAGTTCATGAAGGCAACTCACCACCACCTTCTCAAGTGCAACTAGGGACAGGCAGTGAAGGCCAGCCAGTCAGAAATGCACACATTCAACAAATACATTTTTTAAAAAAAACGTAGGGGTAGTAATGAAATCACATCCAGCTAGTTCCTAAATAAGAACAAAAAAACTCATCTGGTCAAGCAGCATCTATGGATGAAATCAGAGTTAATTTCAAATTGATGACCTCTTGTCATCTGCAGTATTTTGCTTTTGTTTCAGTCAGTTGCCTGGTTGCCCTCACAATTTCTGACAGGATGTGGTAAAGCTACAAAGTTAATCTGTTGGCTGTGGGATTGATTGTTACTGTCCAGCTTCTGCAAATGTTTAGAATTCTTAATTTGCTTATTGTATGAAATAGCATTAGATTATATGTCACAGTTAGTCCTTGGAAAGCAACTTTTTATTGATGTAAAACCAAGGTGACAGCACAATAGGGAGCTTCAGATGGAGCTTGTACTCTCTGTCCATTTCTTTCTCTTGCTGTTTCTCTTCCTTTTCTTCTCTTTTGTGTTTTATCTTCCTTCTTCCCTCTTCTCCCGGCCTTCGACTCCCGGCCTAGGACATTGCACAGACCAGGCAAGGTGACCTTTCACCCTGGCGTGGTATACTTTTGGCTTGGCATGCTTGCCTAAGAAGAACTTCCGGAGTGGTACTGACAGTGGGACCAACTTCCTGCCATGAGAAGGCAGGAAGCAAATTGAAAAATTCACTTGGCTGAGTAAGGGCAATTTTATCAGATCATTGGCCTTTTGCCAATGATGGATCTACCTTCTGCCTACTACCTACCACCACCATCATCCCTGGCCTCACAGCAGCAGCCTGAAGGGGGAAAAGCATCCTTTATTCAAAAAGGAAATTGGTACGGCAGCCCCCATGGCATAATCACTTGCCTAATTTTCCTTCTCCCAATCAAAATTTGAAGTGTTATTCGTGTTTCTTTGGGTTCGCTTGTGTTGGCTGCAGGGCTTTTGTCTTCTTCAGCAGCAGCCATAGTGCTGGTGATGCTGCTGAGCTGTTGACTTAGAGAGTGGGCAGATGAGTGGCAGTGCTGTATTGGACAGAAAGCTCAGTAGCAGCTTACTCGAGTTGTGTTGCAAGTTGCCAAAACGCATCTCCAGATATTATTTTAAACCCTGACCATTTCCAACAAAATTCTAAGAAGCATTTCACATTACCAGAACCAACAAAAGATAGAATGTTAACAGTTTTTGAGCAATTAATAGGAGAAGGGTGTGAACGGACAAAGATGATGACCTATGGTACAGTGAAGGCGGCAGAGATTAAATGACAGAAGTTTTTCACAATATAAAAGTCAAAGTGAGTGTCACTGTATATAGTAATAAGGTTAAAGATGTGGCCAGATGAGGAGTGAATAGCTGCACAGCGGTTAATAGCGTGAAACAGGAAGGAAGTGAAACAAAACCAAACCAGCAAAATGTTGCAACAAAATGGAGGCAGAGGTTATCATCCAAAATTGCTGAACCCAATGTTTAGGCCAGAAGGCTATAGATTGCTGAGTTGAAGGATGAGGTGTTGTTCCTTGGGTTTTGTTAATCTTCACTTATACACCACAGCAGGCCAAAGACACAAGATTTGGGAGCAAGGAGGAGAATTGAAATGACAAGCAAATCACCACAATATCCCTTTCCCCAGCCCCTTTACATAACAGCACAGGAGATGCAACACCAGAACTGAGAGAATCTCATGTCTAAGGAGTTATAGTACTCTATCCAAGGGGAATAATGACGTACTTTCACTTTTTTTTTTATATGATAACTGTATTCACTGTTGACAGTGTAGTCTCCTCTAAACTGGGGGGACTACCTAGCAGATGGCCTCCATTCAGTTTGCTACCATCCTGAACCTGCAGTCGCTTGTCGTTTGAATTCTTCAAATTTCCTCGAAGTCTGACATTTCTGCCCTTGGTCTGTGACAGTCTTCCAAAGAAGATGAAGACAAGCTTAAGAATTCCATCTTGTGAGTCAGTGCTCGACAGCTCTATGGACTTAACACTGAGTCCAACACTTTTAATTGATGATCTCTGTCTCCATTTTGTTTCTGTTTTGCTGGCTGAATATTGTCTCATCTTTTTCTTTATGGTTCACATAATATTCATAGTAGGCTGCTATGCAGTTACTCACGTCTTATCTAAAAACATCTTTGTTTCATGACTGTTCCATTGTTATGTTATTCCAATATCATTTAGGAACTATACGTTCAAGTGTATGTATACGCAAGTCATAGAGATGTACAACATGAAAACAGACCTTTCGGTCCAACTCATCCATGCCTACCAGATTTCTGAGATAAATCTAGTTCCAATCACCAGCATTTAGCCCATATCCCTCTAAACCCTTCCTATTCATATACCTGTCCGGATGCCTTTTAAACGTTGTAATTTTACCACCCTCCAACACTTCCTTTGGCAGCTCATTCCATACATGCACCACCCTCTGAGTGAAAAAGTTGCCCCAATGGTCCCTTTGAAATCTTTCTCCTCTCACCTAAACCTATGCCAGCTAGTTTTGGACTCCCCCATCTTGCGGAAAATGAGGAGACAATGGCCTAGTGGTATTTGTGCTGGACTGTTATTCTGGAGACCCAGATAATGTTCTGGAGACCCGGGTTCGAATCCTACCTCGGCACATGGTGGAACTTGAATTCAATAAATTATCTGGAATTAAAGAGTCTAATGATGGTAATGAATCCATTGTCGATTGTTGGAAAAACCCTCCTAGATCACTAATGTCCTTGAGGGAAGAAAACTGCCATCTTTACCTGGTCTGGCCTACATGTGACACCAGACCCACAGCGATGTGGCTGACTCTTAACTGCCTTCTAGGAAATTAGGGATGGGCAATAAATACTGGCCTAGCCAGTGACACCGTCATTCTGTGAATGAATGAATAAAAAAGACCTTGTCTATTTACCCTATCCATACCCCTCATGATTTTATAAACCTCTATCACGTCATCCCTCAGCCTCCGATGCTCCATGGAAAACAGCCTGATTCTTTACTGCCTCTCCCTATAGCTCAAACCCTCCAACCCTGGGAACATCCTTCCAAATCTTTTCTGAACCCTTTCAAGTATCACAACAGCCTTCCTATAGCAGGGAGACCAGAACTGCATACAGTATTCCAAAAGTGACCGACCCAACGTTGTGTACAACTACAACATAACGTCCCAACTCCTATACTCAATGCACTGACTAATAAAGGCAAACATACCAAATGCCTACTTCACTATCCTATCTACCAGCAATTCCACTTTCAAGGAACAATGAACCTGCACTCCAAGGTCTCTTTGTTTTGCAACACTCCACAGGACCTTACCATTACATGTATAAGTCCTGCCCTGATTTGTCTTTCCAAAATGCATCATCCCACATTTACCTAAATTAAACTCCATCTGCCACTCCTTGGCCCATTGGCCCATCTGATTAAGATCCCGTTGTATTCAGAGGTAACCTTCTTCACTGTCTACTAATCCTTCAATTTTGGTGTCACCTGCAAACTTACTAATCATACCTCCTATGTTTGCATCCAAATCATTTTTACTAATGACGAAAAGCAGTGGGCACAGCACCAACCCTTGTGTCACACCGCTGGTCTCTGGCCTCCAGTCTGAAAAGCAACCCTCCACCACTACCCTCTGCCTTCTACCTTCAAGTCAGTTTTGTATCCAAATGGCTAGTTCTCCCTGTTTTTCACGTGATCTAAACTTGCTAACCAGTCTACCATTACAAACCTTGTTGAATGCCTTACTGAAGTCCATGTAGATCACATCCACCACTCTGACCTCAACAATCATCATCTTCAAAGTACTCAGTGTTACACACCCCAAACTAGTACATGGGAATCTGTGTATTGAACTACCAATGTATCGCTCTGCAACAAGTTGTATATTCTGAGAAATATATTTGACAAGGGTTTACAGTTAAATCAAAAAGTGTGATTATTTCAAATGTATGGGAATCACAAGACATAACATAGTGGCAGGTATCTGGGAATAAAGCACAAACAGTTAAACATGTTCGCATCAAATGCTAATTAGAGTGAGAAAAATCTGCTCAAATTAGTGCCTGAGAGAGAGAGAAGTGTGAATGTGGCAAAAATGAAATGGCCATCAGTACAGTAATACACTCACAGCTACAGCTCAGGATGAAGTCAGAGGCTAATAAACATCATGGAGGCATTTGAGAAGACTGAACATAAGTTCAGTATTATTCTAACAGGCGTTGGTAAAGATGAAAGGATCAGTCCACTCTTTTCTGGGCAGGTTACAAAGGTTTAAATCTGTTTGATGACTTGGAGAGGAATTCAGCACACATTTCTAGCCAAAGTTAAACCTTCAGATCTACCAATATGAATTTCAAACCCTAAGGCAGGTGAGCCTGTTGACAATTTCTCAATGAAATTGAATTTACACTCATTGGCTTCAATTGTTAAAGAAATTGAATAAAGGCTGGTAGCTCAGTTCACCGGGGCTCTGCACACCCTGAAGTGCAGAAAGATCTGATTGGAAAGGACAAGCTTACATTACACAAGCTATAAACATTGCCAGAGCAATGAAGGCAAGAGTAAACAGACAAAGAAGCTGACTACCTAAATGGCTAACCTTCAGTTATGCCAAGGCAACAGGACTGATTCAGTGAAATAGGAAGTGAAGAATGCGTATCAGAAAGACATGCAAGAGCCAGATGTCAGAATTTCAAGATGGTCAGCAAGAGAGCTAGGAGTAAGATGAGAAACTTCTTTACAGAAAATGGTTAGGATTTGGAATGGACCACCTGGCAGAGTGGTGGAAGCAGATTCCATCGGAAGTTTCAAATGAGAACGGGATATATATTTAAAAGTGATGAATTTGGAGGGTTATGGAGATAGGGTTAGAGAATGGAACCAGCTGGATAGTTCTTTTGGGAGATAATACAAATATGATTTGTTGAATGTTCTCCTTCTGCACTGTAAAATCCCATACTATTCCATAAGCTATGAATGATCATAAGTTTAAAACAACAGGAAGTGTCCTGTGTACAGATCAAATGGAACGTTTGAGGACTCTGGGACTATAATCATTGGAGTTTAGAAGGATGAGGGGGGGATCTAATTGAAACTTTCAAAATACTGAATGGCCTGGACAGAGTGGATGTTGGGAAGATGTTTTCATTTGTAGGAGAGACTAGGACCCGAGGGCACAACCTTAGAGTAAAGGGAAGACCTATTAGAACGGAGATAAGGAGAAGTTTCTTCAGCCAGAGAGTGGTGGTTCTATGGAATTCACTGCCACAGAAGGCTGTGGAGGCCAGGTCATTGAGTACATTTAAGACTGAGATAGATAGGTTCTTGATTATCAAGGGGATCAAGGGTTTTGGGGAGAAAGCAGGAGAATGGGGTTGAGGAACATATCAGCCACGATTGAATGGCAGAGCAGATTCAATGGGCTGAATGGCCTAATTTCTGCTCCTATGTCTTGTGGTCAAACTGCACCACTGGCAGAAAACTCAATCACTGCGAAACATTGTTTCAAATAAAGGAAAAAAGATGATGAAGGAGTTGCCAAAAGTAGAGGAATACGGTAAATAAAAAAGAAAAACAATCACACCCTGGAAGATGATGAAGAGTTTGAGAATACAATAGATTTTAGAATAATATAATTGTTATCATCTAATATGGTCTGACAGAAAGTCTGGTACTTAATGGAATGAGAGAACATGTGATGAGTGAGTTGTATGCAGTGTCTTTAACTGAAATAAAGCTCTCACTAAACGTGTGGACTCTGACACCGTTTAAATACAATTATCTTCTCATGTACAACAATAACTGCATGAAATAGCTGACTGCAACATTAAATACACACAACCATTCAGGTCAGAATGCAGGTGAAAAATAAACGCGTAACATAAATCTGAAGCTGAAGCTTGATATCACAAAACAGTGAAGAATCATTCTGTTCAGATTGTATGAGAGTAGTCTTCCTGAAAATCTGGAGGAAAATAGTAATGTCAAGGATGCTGCTCAGAAACTGAGCCTTCAATCCTGAAAGTATATGGTGGAACTGAGAGTCATCCACTGGAAACAATCCAAATCTGAGGGAGGCACAAAGGAATGATTGTTCACTGCAGATTCTATGCCACTGAAACAACTGGTCCTGCTGATCTGGGGTTCTGCAGTTATGACAAGTGCAGCTAATCTAAGCAAACTATGAGGTGAAGGAGGAATCAGTGAATGAGGATAGCATACCCATGAAACAGCAACCTCAATCACAAACAATAAAATTCTGGCCAGAATGTATCAGAGCATTTTCATCAGACAGTTGGATGGTTTAAGGGTTTTGAGCATTATTGATCCAGTGGAGAAATCAATGATCTATCCCTTGTGTAAAGTACCCATAGATCTGAAAGGAAAGATTGAAAGAGAGCTCCAATACATGGGAGTGGTGGGCCTACAGATTGAGTGAATTTGATTGTCGTGAAAGAGAAGCCCAAGCGAGCACCACAAATTTGCCTGGATCCCAAATGAATTAATTATTAATGCCTCAATTAATGGAAAATTACTATGCTTTTCAAATACTGAAATTAATAACACCTGCAATGGAGGATGTGAAAGCTTTCAGCAATCCTGTTGCAGGAAATGGATAGTGGAAGGCAAAGCCTGATTATGAATCTTCACTGTTGATAATACTTAACATATTCTTTCAGCAATACAAATACCTTTTGGCCTTAGAGAGGGACATGATCCAGCAGAAAATAGATGACAGATACAAAGGAGCATTGGCCAAGGCTGATGATATCCAAATCCATGGCATTGATCAAAAAGAGCTTAACTACCAGCTGTATGAAGGCATGGAGGGACACCTAACCCTAAGCTCATCAATCTAACTGAATAGTGCACAGACCTGATCAAGTTGAGTTGAATCCTGAAAAATTCGTTGTTAACCTTACGATAGAAGTTTGGAGAAAGAAGGGCTGAGAACTTTCCATGGCTTGATCAAGTACAAGAGTTCTTTCATGCATCACATGTAAGAACTCACAGCTAAACCACATGAATTGATGAGAAAGGATGTTGAGTACCAGTGGTTGGAGTCACATGAAAGGAGTTCCTGTAATTTCACAGAAGTAGTATGTAAGCAAACAAGTCTGGCACATTACCAAACAGAAAAATTAGTCACTCTGCATAAAAGAACTGCGCACAGCTCTGGTACAAGTAGGAAAGTCAACAGCATTCACATCTAATTTGCAATCACTCAGAAATACAGGCCAACAAAATAAATGGTACTAGCAGATGCCCAACCTTGTCTGTCACCACATCAAAAAATGCAAGTTAAAAGATCTAGACATGAAGATTCATAACCGAGTGAAAATAACATCACTAAAATGAATCAAATTAGAAATAAGATCAGCAGAGATAGTTGCAGATACAGTTGCTGTCTCAGCAAATGATCCAGGGATGCCCGGATAAGTTACCACAAGTAAAGTTAGCAACAGAGCAGCCTAATCAATCGGAGATAACCTCTCACCAGAAGATGATGTTTTTCTGACGGGATCCAGAATCTTCATTCTCATAACAATGCATAAAATCTCCATAAGATATATAAGGTCACATGAGAATGGACAAGTGTAAGCTCCAAGCCAAATTAGTTATATACTGGATAGGCAGGTATCTACATGCCAGAAGTAACAAAATACACAGCAGAGAGAGATGATAAGACCATAAGACCATTATAGATCCTGAACGCAATCATTACAGAAATGTGGGAACTAATCTACTCTCACACTGTCATGATTGGTATCACATGCTCGACGATTATTACTCAAAGTCCCCTTTTACTGGAAAGGTGAAAAATTGGACAGTTACAACAATCAATTCAGCAGAATGAGTTCTGCTTCCTGATCAAGGGATTCATGCAAGAGTCATATGTGATAATGGTACCTAGTTTATCTCCAGAGAGTTTAAGGAGGTTCCAGATAATATGCATTAAACATCATCACATTATCAGACAGAAATTGTTCAATGGAAAGACGGTCACAAAATCTAACTCTTGTCTTAGTGTGCTACACCTCTCAAGATTGACATGAAATTGCTCCCAGAGCTACTCTATCCAAAACAGTTAAAGTAATGTTTGCCAACCAAGATACACCCTCAAATAACCAGAAGAAAAATGACAACTGATTGATGCATAGAGAGGAGATCAACACTTCACCAATCTTGTCAAATCCTTGTTCAAGTAGTTATGGGAACAAAAATATATACACTCCAAATCAAACCTGGATTCTTTGTGGTATCAAGATCATTCATTGTCAAGTCTGAAACTGGTAAAAAAATGAAAAGGAAGTGGCCCTTTTTGACTAAAACCTGAGCTGGGAAAGCAGTAAAATCAGCCAACACAGCCAACAATTCTCCAACAAGTGAGACATCACTCACATCATCAACAAAGTGTGCAATGTCAAATGGTGAGTATTGAAACATTAAGCATAACTAGCACAACACCAGGCACAGCATGTACAACAATTGACTCATCACTCAGACTGGCATTACTGAAGCCCAAAATGGAAGCAGACCATCTTACCACTAAAGCCAGACCAGAAATAATCTTTCATAGGAAGAAAAATAAGCAAAAGAAAAAAAAAATCTTGAGGCATTCAGTTTAATTCTAAAATTAACAATTAATCTTCGTTAGTTTAGGCATAAAGATTGTTTGACGGGTGTTACATTCTTCGTCCAGACATAATCATATACAAGGATGGGTGAAGCAATAATGTGAGTTCTTTGCATGAGGATAAGACTATGTTCAGTGGGAGAACAGGGCAACACATCTTACTTCTACTACTGCCACTTCAGACTGCCACGATCATGAGACCTGTTCTTCATCTCAAGGTAAATAATGATTAACAACAGTCTAAGATACACCTTCTTAAAGTTATTGTGGTCTGAATGTACTTTAACGCACACCAACAAATTACAACTCTCTAAAGGTTATTGGCAGTTTGCTTATTTGTCTAGCTTTAGTTATGGCATTCCACACTGGAGGCAGCTGTAGGTTTTCAGAATATTTCTAAGGATATTTTGTTTCTGTTGCATCTAGGTGCAACTGGAATAGGTAATGCTTCTGATTGTGGTGCTGTTGGGATTTGGCATCTGTTTCATTGCACAGTCATATCATTTGATGTTCATACTTGATACAATATTGGTTCTAGGCATATGTTGATGATTTCTGCTAGATTCCAGGTGCCAAGAGTTGGATATTAGGCTGGTGTTAGACTTGTGTAAAGGAAGTGACCCATTTAATGAAGAAATTGAGGTGTTAATTAAATTAATAAAAGTAAAAAGCAAACCATATTATGCAGCATTTGAATCATTGCCAAGAAGCTAGTTAACACATTACACAGAGATCACAAGAACCCATAAAAAATCCTTGAATGCAATACTGTTGGAAGACAGCCAAACACCTGTAAGAAGCCAGACAATAAACTGTGTGACCCAAATGGATTCAATGGTAAAAGCTAAGAAAATAAGTGATAAGATTAAAAAAGAGACTTGTTTCTGACAGCTAAAACAAAACTCCAATGCACCATAGCAGCTTGGTTTGTAATAGCTACAAGAACAAGATAATTTCTTAAAAGTCAACAGATAAACAGACATAGACACATGTGGCAGAATCATCCAAGCCTCTGAATAATGTGGGCAGACGTAAAAATGTTGGGAAAAATCAGGTATCAGTAACAGTAATGAAGCTCCCACTTTGAGATCAAACATGCCCATTCTCCAAAAACACACTGAATATGTGGTAAGAATCTTACTAGTGAGCAATGAGAGGGCTATTTACATTAAGTCGTATGCATTAACAGCTCCTTATAACCTAATCTTGCCTCTTGTATAAGCAGTTTCCCATTCTCCCTCCTGCAAGATAGAAGTTAGATGGTGACAATTCCCGATGTGAAGGTTGGAGTGGGTACCTGACAACTCAGCTTGCTCCTCCAGCTCTCCATCTTGAACACCAGGCACGAACATTTCATGCCACACTCCTTTGGCATCAATTACCTGCACCACCACAACCAACCACCATACCTCCTCCCCCATCCTCCCAAAACTTTCTTGCAGCACTGCTGAGCATTAATCCTGATGGCAAACTTGGACCAGGCTGGCAGGGTCTGTTGGGGTGATCTCCTCTGTTGATCCTGAGTAAAAAGGATGACCCTCTTTTGCACTCATTCAACAACAGCTCCAGATTTCTGTCAAAGCAGGGTACTAATTTTCCTCTATTTGCGGTGTCTGGATCAATTCCTGAGATGAGAGAACTAGCCAGGGCAGCTCGGGTTTGAGTTTCAACGTTTGAATTGGTGTACAACTGCATTTTAAATATGGCACTGGTGCCAAGAAACCCAGGATGTCCTATCAGCGGGGAGTACTTCTGTCTTTGATGAAAGGAGCGACATGATGAGGAGGGTGGAAGAGAGATCTGGTGCACAGTTAATGAGCTGAGTTTTGGAAAATAACGTGAGAAATCTTGCTTCGGCTCATGGAGAGAAACCCTCCATGAAACTCACCAAAGTTGATACTTAGCTGGTTTCTGGTAAAATACAGCCCACTGACACAGCTCAGCCACCTTGCGGGAAAAATGAAAGGGTTGCATTCTAAGAGAATTCCCATTAAAAATTGAGACATAGAAATTTCATACCATTAAGAAATTGTACTGGATTGTAAATATAATCTGTTTCACATGTTTGTTTGAAATCCAATTGCTTCTAAAGGCCGATTTCAACATTGTGTGTAATTGGAAAGTAGAATTTTCCTGTTAGAACTATCTTCAATGACTACATACTTTATGATATTGTATTCATTGCTCCAGAATTGTAATCCAGAATTGATTCTTATAATACATACTCATGAAAAGCATTAACAGTTTGTAGTTTCATACTTAAATCCTCTGAAAACCACAAAAAGATAACAACGTCTTAGAATTCTTAAGTTAAGATTCCATGTGCTGATATTGGTTAAATTAGACAAATATTTCCTGCTATTACATATCTCTAGATATATTCAATCCTGAGATGATTTTGCTGATCTGGAAACTCTGTGGGGGGATGATATTTTATTTCAGGACCCAGTCAATAGGTAACAACGCTAACTAAATCTTTTAATGATCTGAAATTTCTTTTAGCTGTGGTTTTAGATAACACATTTGACATCTAGAGATAAAAGGTACTGCAGATGCTGGAGAATCCGAGATAACAAGCATGGGGCTGGATGAACACAGCAGGTCAAGCAGCATCACAGGAGCAGGAAAGCTTGACGTTTCGGGCCTAAACCCTTCATCAGAAATTTTTCTGATGAAGGGTTTAGGCCCGAAACGTCAAGCTTTCCTGCTCCT